>VZUA01084627.1:1627-19847 GCA_013401035.1 Horornis vulcanius
AACTGATTTCTCCATGTGCATAGAGACTAAACAGACTAGTTTTTCCAACCTTCCTTTCAAATCTTGAGAAATGATAGTGAAGGTTTCTTCAGCTATTCTTCCCAAAACCCTTACAATTCCAAAGAAGTACCATATCTGATTCCCAGGATGTCCTAAGGCTGAGCAGTTTACCACATTTTGTTAGGACTACTGCACGTTACTTGTCACCAAAGAAGCCAAGAAAATCTGTAAAGTTCATGACAAGTTCAGACATCACAAACAGTGGTAAAATTGATGGGGGAAAAGAGTTAGCATGATGAATAGGCTGGTACCGAACAGCAGGTGACAGATCTGCATAAGAAAGAGTGGCAGCACAGGAAGACATCTCCTTCTCAGCAGATGGATAGAGATTCTCAATCATTTTCAGAAAGAAAAAAAGAAGGCAACTAATACAAAACACGGAAAGGTGAAACTAATTCTGGATCACAAGCACATCTGTGATACTCCAGGAGTGGAAATCTGTATGTTGAACATTATCAGCACTGGGCAAACACAGCAGAGTGCCACAAATGGATGTGATTTAGATAGGAACTGGTGTGAGTTTGTTAGCAACGACAGCTTTCATTCTCTCACTCTTCATTCTTAAGCTTCCTAATAAGCTCTTTGGGAGACAATCACGTTTCCCCATTTATGCAGGGTTGTGTAGAGCCAAAGCTTGGATGGGAGGCACCTAAAGAACAAACTGGTTGCATGACAGGTGTAGGACACATTTTCTTTAACCTAGCAAAATATTATAAGGCACATTAGCTGTCTTGCACAGTCATAAACAGAGGCCTAACCATCTTTAGTAATTAAATATCCCATAGTGCTTTTCAACAATCTTAGTAAATTTTTTACTCAGTAATTACATTCTCTATCCCTAAAGCTCCCTCTGCAAGATCACTTAGATAAAGTATTCTTCATTTCCTCTCCTAAAAATCACAAAGTGATGTTGAACAGCTGCTGTCCTCTACCTCAGACGTGGATGCTTTTTAGAGGGAAGCACAGTGAGATCTAGATCACAGCATAATTCTGATAATGATAGATAACCCTATAAACACCATCGAACATGCTTCATGCACTAGCTGCAAAGTTTCCATAGTTAATGTGTACAATGTGCTCCAAAATCCTGAAATGAAAAGCATCATGAAAATGCAGAATGTGCTGACTTCCATTCAACCTCTACAGTCATTTCTCTAAGCCTACACAAGATGTTAGACTTACTTTATGCTACTTGAACACCTGCTGCAAACTTCTTAAATAATCAGAAAGCACCTCCCTGCTTCTACCTATGCTAGTGAACTTTCTCTTGCTGTGTGTTGATTTGTACTAGAAGTTTAAAACACTAAACATGTTCTTTCAATAAAGTTCTGCTATCAGTATCTGAATTTCAGGTCTTGCTTGTACCTTTGCAAGTGCAAGTGATGAGGTCTGTGCAGGCATTGGTGTGAGCAGCTAGAGAGTAAGTTACCTGAGCTGCAAGTACAAAACAGGACGAGCCTCACTCACACAATCAGTTGTGCAATTGTGCTGTGTCTGGTTGGGACAGAGCACCATTTCTTTAAGTAGCTCATATGGGGCTATGTTTTGGATTTCTGCTAAAAACAGTGAACAGGTTATATCTGTTCCCTTGGTCAGCTGACCCAGCTTCTCATGCACTTCAGCCTCCTCACTGTTGGGCTGAGGTGGAAAAGGCCTTGGATCTCTGTGTAAGCACTGCTCAGATACAGCTAAAACACCCCTGTACTACCAACACCGTCTTCAGCACAAATCCAGCACAGCCCACTCTCTAGCCACTATGGCCCTTGCTCCTTTTCTGCACCATCTCTCAAATCCGTATGCTGACAGTCTAATCCCCCATTTGTGTATCAAACATGGTACTTTCTAGAAAAGATTAAGATTTGGAGAGCCAGAACAGTTTGGCCTGAATAGGTATTTTGACACCATGGGTTACTAACTCTGTTTTTCCAGCTGAGTTGGCACTGGACTCTATCGGCTTGCATTGTATTTTCTGCTCAAGAAAAGCCTTTGCAAAAACTGTTTGAGCTTCACTGAGACATGTTAAAGAATTAATTACAAAGTAAAGCTGAAGGAGAAAATTAATTTTGGAAACACAAGAGGTTACTTTTCTTTTCCTCCCTTTTCTGGAAGTGGGGGAGGAAAGGCAGTTATTTTCATCTTCATGCTGGGGGCAGGAGCTGGGAGCTGTCCAGTCGATAACCTGGCCATCAGAACAAGGTTTGTAATTAAAAGGTCAGTGACCTGGAAAGCTGGGGCCTCACTCTCAGAGCTTCTCAGTAATGACGGCACTATTAAATTAAGACTGTTATGAAATCAATGCTAAAAAAGCTTTCATGGTAACGAGATTCCATTCAAGGACATGCAAACTGCCTCATGAAATGAACTTAAATTATATAAAAAAAAAGAAGAGTAATAAAAGAGAGTTAAATTGAAATCTGCTGAAGAATTTGCTTTTTTAAGCCCTCCAGCAGTGGGCTCTGCCCCCTTCCCTCAGGTCCTGAAGGTGATTCATTTGGGTTTCTTTGACAAAGGGGAAAAGGCAGGTTCAACTTCCAGGAATGCAGACTACAAAAAAGAGGAAGAAAATTAAGTCAGTTTTCCACTGGAGATTCTGTGGCTGACAGCATTTGTTTCCAAGGGATCAAGTGCCTTTGAGCTCTGATTGGGAAGGGCATGCAGAATTAAATAATTTTTTCATCTCTTCAGAAATCACCATAGTCTGGCATCTTGACACTGGAAAAAAATTCTGGAACACTGATGCACTGCAGAAAACCTTCTGAGTGGACGTTTTCCCAACATAACTCAACAACTGTACATTAACTTGCTCTAATGCACCTCTGTTCTTCCATCGCTATTACTTCTGAGCTCTTCATATGCTTTCATCAGCTCCCACAATCCCACTCTGGAAAGGCATTACTGTAGTCATTTTACAGATGAAGAGAACAAGCAACCAAGAAAACAGTTCTTCATGCGAGATGACACAACAAGTCTGTAACCTAGCAGTTTTCCCCTTCTCTGCCCCAAAAACCCAGCACCCTGAAAACAGAGCTTCCCATGTATAGTGCATTTCCACCCCCTTTCTTTGTCTTGCCAGAACTTAAGAGATTCAGAGCACACAAAATTAACAAGCCACATGAGTTACCGGATGGGTAACTGAGCAGTGCAGGACATCTGAGGCACAACAGCTAAATGACAGACACATTTCCACAAGGGTTTAAGCCCCACATGCTGTCTAATTACTCCCAAGGCGCCGCTGATTCTGTGGCATGTCATCAGCAGAATCAGCGAGTTGGACAAAAAACAAACAGCATCTTTTTTTCTTTTCTTTTCTTTCAGATACTCTGAGGGGAAACAGCTGTTTTTCCCTTCATCTGAAGAAGTTCATGATAAAAAGGAGGAAATGTCATAAATTACACAAAATGCCAGTGTAAGCTTCAAAGAAAATGATAAATGATTCTAATAACTTCATGTTTCTCATTAATGCCTCTGTATATGGGAGTTTAAAAGTGCTTAAGACAACAGAGAAATCTCATCTGACTTTCGAAAGCCCTTTTACAAATCCAGGATACCCTCACTCTCCCAACTGTCATCAACACGGTATCACCCCACGTGCCAGAGAGAGCAGTTCAGCACCCCCTGAACTGCACAGATCCAGGAACACCTGATTTCAGCTCCTACAACTACTGTTTCACCAAACCCAGTCCATCTGATAATCCTGCAGAAGCTTTCATTTCTCATCTCACTGAAATGTATTAATCCAAATCCAGTTCCTATACTAAAAGGAAATAAAATCTGATTGATCTTTTTGAGGAAGGAGATGCTTTAGAAAAAGAAGAAAATACTGTAATTCTAGGCAGAAACACCTCTGTGAGTCTCAGAAGTGAAATTTCTTAAGCCAAGTCAGGCTTGCAGGACCTTTTTCTACTGGCGGTGAGGACTCCTCCACCAGACAGCCTCAACTGGGGATAAACATTACCACTGGGATGACAGGGACGGTATCAGAGAATAGGGGGAACAGCCCACCACACCCTGCAGCCCCTCATCTACTCGGGGCCAAACCAGACATGACATCTACGTTTCCAGAATGGGCTCCATCTGCTAGACCACATCAGGACCAGGCCAGCACCCAACAAAGGCCACATTCCATACGGACTTATTTCCAGTGACTGCTGGGTACAGGCGCTGCTGGACCCTACTCCTTCCTATCGCCTACGGTTAAATTTAGAAAAAAAACCAATTAGCACAGAGGGAAGGAGGGCTAATTAACAAACAGGAACAAACAATCAGTTCTACCAGACCATTTCTGCTCTTTAGCAATTATTAGCCAAGTAATTCATAACAAGTATAAGTCCGGCCACAGTTTCTCTGTGCCTCCATCTCCCCACCCTTCCTCTTCTCCCAGTCAGGGATTTATTAAAATTAAACAGATTAGATGGAGCTCCTGATACAAAAAACTGTTCAGCGAAGCCTGCGGTGGGGAAGTGCAGAGCAAACACTAGAGACATTTGTCTCTAAATTGCTCTAAATACCTTCTGCAAATGAAATTCTAACCCAGCTGTGTTGAGAGAGAAAATGAGGACTAACTGGTCATTGTCAGCACAGAAGAAGATCAGGCAGTTATAATATTGCACGATATACTGGGGGCTAAGGATCTCTCGGCAACAATAGATTTTGTATCAGGTTACCCCGGGTAATCAGCACAGCTTTTAGGCTCAGCTTTCCCTTGCTTCATTGCTTCGATGATAGAGTTGAAATCCCCAAGCTTTTATGATTAATTACTCCCCGTAGGTCCACATATTTCAAAGAAAAACTCATGGCGCACAGCGACCAAGAGGCTCCAAATTTTAATGTCATCCTGATGGCAGGGCAGGGCAAGTAACATACCTATGTGATTGGAATGTCCTCTTAACTGGCACTAGGACAAGCAGTGAGCAGGTCACACTCAAAATGATGTGCCCATGAACTACTTGTCATGACATCATTGCCAAAACACAAGGCTGCCATTCCCTTCTAGGCCCTCCGCTATTCAAGACGAGCAGAGTGGTGCACACACTTGAACTCTCCATTTCGTGACTTCAGGTCTCAGGCATCTCAATAAGCAGTTCATAACTCCATACAGAAAAATACATATTTCGCAGGCTTCCCTACTTTTCAAAGCTCAAGATTTTTAGCTCTAGAATTTGATGTACTTATTCTAGCTCTAGAATTTCAAAGTACTTATGACTTCAATATATATATGGGTCACTCCCCTCTGAAGTTTGGAATTTGCATTTTCAGTATCATTTCAACACTTTACAGTGCTCCACAATGCACATAATTAACTTCAAGTTATTGAAGTTAATAATGACTTCAAGTCATTATTTACGTCTTGTGGTAAGCAATATGGTTCCAAGGCTGTAGCAAAATATGGAGTGAACATCACCTGGATTGCATTGCAAACTGTGGAATAAAAACTTTAGAAATAAAATAGGAACAAAAGATAGTTCCACTGTGAGTCAGAAAGTAGAATAAATTCTCTGTAGGCAATGACCAAAGTATGCTGCACCTCACTAAGATGATATAGGTTTTGTCAGGATCTGTTCAATCCCTGCTATAGAAAAGGGCTAAACTCAGTCAGTAGTTTACCATTTCAGCCTGAAAGTCAAGTTGACCCGAAGCTTGACCTTAACCTGACCTTGTTGACTTTTACCAGGTTCTTTGCCTCTCTCTGGCTCTCTTTGGAAACATTTGACCTTTTCACCCAGAGATTGGCCATTCTAAAGCCAGTGTCAGTAAGGTTTGAACTGACCAGCTAGTCCACAATTCTGAATTGCCCTCATTGTAGCAAAGATCTGATAACAGTTAACCCAGAAATTTCCCATGTGTCTTTTGTATTCTACAATTCCACATCTGGTGCAAATATTGCACTAATCAGTTGGGAAGAAAAGAGACTGATATTTCTTATAAACCTCAGATCTTCTTTTGAGACAGACTAATTGCTTTGTCCGTAACATCTAATATTCCACAGCAATATATCCTGACTTTACACTAATTCAACGTCCCTCATTATCACTGAGATCACAACCTAAAGAGTCCATACCTTTCTTCTTCAGGAATGCTCTTCTGGTTGCAAGAGGACTTTGGCGGACCCGTGGATTCTGTAAAAATTTCACTGCTGTCACAATCTGAGGACGGTAGGAGGATTGGAGAAAAAGAAGAGAGAAAAGATCCAAGTTAGGTATGGTCAAATCCCTATTTTATATTAGGCATTGTGTACTGCAAAGTAAGACAGCACACCCATCACACAGAGATGGTCTGGAGACCACACCAACTTTCAGAAATGGTTCAACAAGTATCAGAGCTTGTGGTTGAACTCTAAACAGGCAGCACAGTTATGGTGCTCCAACCTAGAAGTTTCTTGTTTAATTACTTTGGGAGCAGCTCTACCTGTACAAAAAAAATCCTTTAAGATTATTAGGTATTTCTGTTATTTATACTGTAATCTTCTTACCTAAGTTGGCTCTTACAGTTAAAACCAACCTTGAGTCAATGCATGTGATCTATAACAGTTGGCTTACTGTAAAAATGTTTCCTTTCTATCTGACTTGAAGCCCCCTGCAGATTCTGAGTGATTAAGGCCTTTTCTGCCATAATTCTCATTTATTGAAAGCAATAAATAAACCTCAGCTTCTCTTAACTAGAGAAGAAGCAACTTCACATGTTTTGGATCACATAACAACAATCCAAAAAGTCACTCTGAATGACAGAAATGGGTAGGTAAGTTGTTAAATTTATATTCCACACCAGAATGTCACAGATTACTTTTGTCTACAAACTGACTTCTACATCCTTTTTTAAGGTGACAGAGCACCTAAAACAGAGCACTTACACAAGCAAAGGGTAAGGTCTGGGATAATACTCAACAGCATCAACAACAACAGCACTAGATTTTTACATTTCTATTGAGTGCCAGTGAAAGGTATTTGATTCTTTTCTTTATATGGTAGTTCCATTTTCCACATACTTCCCTATATTGTTATACGTGTTATTACATGCTACAGCACCAGTGATTCCCTCCACTTTTATATAAAATCATCTGTTCTGCTTGTGGCATCATGAGAAATAATGTGCTAAGAGCACGTCCATGTGAACTAGTGGAAGAGATTACTTCCCTTCTCTAGAGCTAAAATTAACCATCCTAATATGCTATACCCATGTTATTCAGGTCTTTATGAGTTTACCTTAAAATACAGTTTCTGGAACTCAGTTCCAAGAAGTTTTCCAAAACTTTGACAGCAGAAAAAGAAGGGAAAATACAGCATCACTCCTGAAATCACTAAGTTTCACTTTGTGCTTGAATCAAACGCTTCGAATATGCATTTCTGGTCAGAGAGCAAAGTTCTGATGGGTTTAATGGCACTTTCAATGTACTCCTCAGTGCATTCCATCAATGTTTTTTTCTTTTAAATTGCATCTCTTATTTCTTTAAATACATTAATCAGGCTAGTGTAGGCAAAACGGATCCATTGGACAATGCAATAAACATGAATTATCATCTATCCAACATGCATAATGGCTTAAAAATACATAATAGCAGGTGTAGTTTAAATGATTAGTTATTACACCTGTGGTGGGTCTGATTCAATTGGGGAAAATCATCTTTAATAGGTTAAAAGGTTTAGATCACCAGGCTTCCCTTAAAGTGGCTGTAGAGAGGGTATGATGGAGTACGCTGTCATTACTAATTCATTTAAGAAAAACATGGGGGATACAGCAAAGAACAGCATAAACGAGCGAATCCAATTTAAACATCAGGTAAAGCAGAAAACACCTTTTAAAAAAGCATGATAAATGAATTTGGAAGAGAGATGGAATTGACATATTTATTTTAACGGGAATTTGACAAAGTCCCAGCACACTTCACAGTTGGGAGGATAAAATGAATGGGGTATTTTTAATTCTTTTCATTTTCTTGTTTTCCTGCATTTTTCCTTAAGTTACATTCAGTAATTTTGAACCACAAAACAGTAGAGCAAAACACCCCACATAAAGTACACTTTGGCTTCATTTATGTGCACTTGATCTGTCTCCAGCTGAAATGCAGGTGACAGGCAAATCGCAGATTTAAACTGTGCTGATATTGCTGTGCCAGATGCAGAAATATAAAGCGCCCAAACTAATAACCTTATGATAATATGCTGAATAAGAAAGATGCCCAAATGAGCAGACCGACAGACATGTGAACATATCAAAGCCACTCTCCTTCTAACAATAATTACTTGTTTGTGTCTTCAGATACTCCTTAACACTCCCTCCCACATTTAGTGAGATAGACACGAACGGCCTGCAGACTTGCAGTTCTGCAAGCTCTTATATTTAATTATCAATTTTTAAATATTACAAAACCAGTGAGAAATAAGCAGTATTTTTGATTGTGCTATTTCAACCACAACCATGTGAAAATTTCATTGATTCTAACCCTTTACTAAAGCTTATTTTTGCCTTATAAAAATGTAAACATTTAGTGTAGTAAATGTAGTAAATTTCAGTCCAAAATAAACTTCTGTTTTATCTCTCCCCTGCAATACTTCCTCCATTATTCACAGCCTTTTAAACCTTAAAACAAAATGGAATTATAAGCAACAACAAACTCCATAAAAAGAATCCTGGACCTGCATTCCTCCCCCCGGTACTCCCATGTTTCTCACACTGTGTTTGCATTTACCTCTGAACATTTGTTCCTATAGGCTGAGCCGAAATGTCTTCATTTTTATAATTAATCTTCTATACACGAGCAACTTACGAAGCAATTTTGGCCATGTCAAAATGCCAATTTTTTCAACAAACATACACAAGAATTTCCCTGCCTTCTATGGATCATTTTCTTTGCACAAACAAGAGCAACTGCACTCCATAATTTAAACAACAGAAAGAGGAGGAAGATGAGAAGACTTGCAGTCCTGTGTCCAGCCAAAAAAATCATGCGGCAAATAGCACTGTGACTCAGCTGCTAACATTGTTCCATACTATTTCTGTAGCATTTGTAACACTTCTCCAAATTTTTATGCTATTAGGACACTGCCAAATAATGAGCATTGTATCACTGTGCTGATTCTTAGATTGCCAGCATCCACTGTCGAGCACACTGGCTTTATCTAATGGATCAGGGACATACTTGTATTAAAGAAAGAGAGTCTATTTGGCTTTTTAAAGCCAGTCAATTCCATAAACTTGCTTTCCCACCACCACCTCTCCTGCAGTGACAGGATCCACAAAGACTTCTTTCTGACTGGGTGGAGATGGGTGGAATCCTCCAGCAGGTCTTGTCCTACAGTTTGATTTTCCAATTAAAAGATCAATGTCACTATTCATAGACTATCTTTGCAACTGGACAAATGACATAAATTCAGACCAAATATTCTGCTTCAGCATCAAAGATATGAAATATAGACAGGAACTTTATTGCAGATGTTATGGGAGAGCAGAGGGTTGGCAAAATTCTGGGCTAAAGCATAGCACTTGGACAATAACTTAGCAGCCAAGGTCCTTCATTCCTAATTTCCCTCTCTTTTGTGTTAATGGGGAAGATAAAGACAGCCTTATTTCTTATTGTGCTCAAAGCTGCCGGGTTTCCAATAAAGCAATCAAAGCTACTTTATCAGTTGCTTGTATTAAAAAAATAAACCATGAAATCTAAAATACTGTGGCAAATGCCTATTTTCTACCAACTTAAAAAAAACTAACAGGAATGTAGAAGATCTTCACCAATAAAAGTTACACGGGATTTGGTAAGAGAGTTCCACGTGGAAAACAGACTCAAAAGCCACCAGGAGCATAGCCTCTAATAGATTTCCTAATACTGGGAAACCTCTGTAGGTTATTGCTAAACAGCATTTGTTGATAGACTGAGACTTTGAGATGACCTGTGATGTAAAGGCTGGGTCTGAATTATATGTTGCAAGGGATGGTATTTTGTCTTTCTGAGTGGATCTGTATCTGTTTAAAAGCAACACTTCTTTTCATTAAGCAGAGGCGGCCCAGGCCATGAACTATGCACAGACAGTTTACATTACATGTGCGGAAGCAATCAACACTGGCAATATACATGACGTATGTAAAAGAAGTTGGAATTAATTTTTTTTCAGTGTATTAAAAAATAATAATATGGCAGTATCAACAAACATTCAACCTATTTCAGCCAGAGCAGAAGGCCACAGCTATAGGGCAAATGGAACTGATCAATATATTAGCCTACAGCAACACCCCCTCAGTGTACGGCTGTATGTTTGCAAGGCTCGGAAGATTAAATTGTCTGTGAAAGGTTTCTGCACTCCTACTCTAAAGGAGATACCCAGAATCCTGTTAACAAGCATCAGGCTGAAGCCAACTTACGTTTTAACAAGGGTTGACTTAAAAGCCTGGCACAACAGAGAACAAGAAAACCCCCTGCAACAGAAATGCTGTGTTTTAGTAAGAAATCAGTGCCCTGCCAGGACTAACTTGACAAATATGGTTATCGGTGGCACACGGATACAGTTGCAAAGCAGCTGTTAATCAGGGAAACACATCATAGAACGCTGATGCCAGCACTCGGGAAAAATGCAAGGGGCTAATTATGAAGCCGTATATCTCACTAAGGAGGCACCGCTGCCGCGTCCCGGCCGGGACACCGCGCCAGCGCTGCTCCTCCTCCAGGACAAGCCTTGTCCCAGCTCGGTGATCCGCGCCCCAGCAGCCCTGTGAAATTCGCCTTCCGCTCAAAACACTTGCTATTTGTAAAGGAATTAACTGCAGGTCAGTCAGGGGAGGAGGAACGCTTTATAGCTCCTGTGGTTTCATTGAGATTTAAATGAAAACATACAGAACCCCAGGAATTATTTCGGTTGAGAGATAACCTAGAAACCTACGAAGTTCGGCAGATCTCAAAGTTGGATGGAGAAAAGTTTTTAAATGCTGTAACAATAATGGCAAAGCCCTCATGTAAAACAGTGAAAAAAAAAAATACGATTCATGGGAGGCAGAAAAGCAAGATTAATGGGAACAAAGGCGAGGAAGAAACACACTTTGAGCCGTATCTAAGATGAAGAATCTGAAACTAAGAATACAGAACAGCAGCCAAAAAAAAGAGAAAAAAACAAAACAGCAAACAAACAAATACACGCACATTAAAAAGAAAAAGAAAAAAAAAAAAANCCCCCCACGTAATACAAGAACAAAAAGGGAAAATCCTAGGTACTCAGAAGTTGGACTATGCGTGACACCTGAAGCACCTACATGAAGGGTGAGGAAAGTGCTCCACTGCTCCCGGCCGTGTCCCTGCCATGGGTCCCGCTCAGCCTGGAGAAAACGAGGTTCAAGGGGGGACCTTTTTGCTCTCTACAACTCTCCGTCAGGAGGTTGTAGCCAGGTGGGATTCGGGCTCTTCTCCCAAAAAACAAACGACAGAACAAGAGAACATAGTCTCAAGCTACATCTGGGGTGGTTCAGGCTGGACACCAGGAAGAATTTGTTCACAGGGTCATTCGACATTGGAAGGGGCTGCCCAGGGAGGCGGTGGAGTCCCCGCGCCTGAAGGCGTTCAGGGAAAGCCCGGAGGCGGCACTCAGTGCTCTGGTCCAGCTGACAGGGCAGTGCCGGGTCACAGGCTGCACTCCATGGTCCCGGGGGTCGTTCCAAGCCGACCCCGTGCGGGCGAGGCCCCGCGGTCCCCGGGGCTCCCTCACGGCCCTCGGGGCTCCCTCACGGCCCCCGGGCCCCCTCAGGGCTCCCCCGGCCGCGCCGCGCGAACCCCGCGCGCCCCCTGGCGGCGCAGCCGCCGCCCCGCTCCCGCCGTCAGAGCCCCAAATTAAGTGTTTTCACTCAGTGGAAATGAAATGTTTTGCAAGATGAAACAGAAAGAAAATTGAGGTTTTAGGTAATTACTAGTTGGCATTTACATATCACAGGCTGGTTCAACACCTATTCATTTTCCTCTTTTATTTTCAATTTTTTAAAATTGCTCATTAAAACGAACACATGACAGGGACGGGAGGGAAAAAATTGCTCTTCCTCTTTTTCCTGAGGACTACAAAATCCAGATCTACTTTAAATACATTTATCTATAATTATCACATACAAAAAAGCCTTACTTAATTTACATGAATAGGGTGACCAAAAAAAATTAAAAAAAATAATAAAAGCCAGAGAAAAACCCATGTGAGCTGTCAGTGTGTTGTGCCTGCGGAGTGCCGGGGCCAGGCTGGAGCGAGCAGCGATAGAGCAGCTGAGATCCCCGGTGTTCTGCCACCCCGTTCCCATCCATCCCACCCCGCAGCTCAGCTGGCAAACCGCGCTCTCGGCTGCCTTCCTCCCCTCAACACACTTTCCCCTCATCTCTTCTGCTATTCCCACTACAAAGAAGTGACTCCACGCAGTCCCTGCTTTCAACTTCTTTGTTCCAGGAGCTACTCCACACTTCCTCCAGCTGCTCCTGAAGGCGTGACCTTTCCACCTCCTTCATTCACACAGAATAAGCCTTTCCTCACATAACCTCACCACTTCCAGGGATCCTGCTCTGCAGCTCCAACCACACTTACATGTTCTCAGCTCAGATTCCCTTTGTTCAATCAAATACATCTATCCCATGCAAAGCCCTTAATTTTCCTGCGCCCCTCAGCTTTTTTAAAATTTTGTGAAAGTCTTGTGAGAGTCTCATTTAACCCCACAATGCATTTTGGGATACAATTTGTATTAAAGATGCTATATAAAATAAAGTTTTATTGTATCGTATGTTAAGGACATAAAACATCCCAGATAGAAGTGTACAGGAGCTGACGTGATAGACTAATATATTTTAAGGTCTATTGTGTAAATATGTATTTAGGGAATTCTAAAGCATGGTATTATTGACCCAAGTCTCTCTTAAAACACATTGATATATGGAGTAAAAACCCTTATGAAAAGTAGCAACATCATCTGTGTAGTAGTCACCTTTCAAAGTGAATTATCTGTCATCTTCAGTTTTTTATAATTTGATTGAGAACACAGTGGACATCTTGACAAAATTCCTGTCTTTTTAAGAGGAATAATAGTCAAGCTAAACTTACATGCATAAATCTAAAAGGAACTAGAAACTTTTACATGTACAGTAAAAGAAATGTAAAATAACTATTTTTATTTGCAGAGAAAATGTGCTAGATGTGTATTTTTTTTATTTCAGAAATACACCTCCAAATGAGACTTCATAACATCAGGCTTAACACAATAAAAACTGTAACAGGGAAGTGACAAATGTTGGAAAAACATCTTATAAGAAATATGAGCAGAAGAGCAAACTAAATGTATTAAACTGATAATGCAGCCATAATAAATTTAACCAGTGAGCAGCATGAACCTTTTTTCTAGAGTTCAAACATTTTGACTTTTCATTGAAAAGAAATCGTCTCACTTTCGGAGGGAAAATAAACTTTAAAAATCCCCTTTTTGTACTTCTGCCTAAGCTGAAGTTGCAAGCTCCGTGTAATCCCCAGTAGCACCAAAGAAGGAATTGCAGCGAGATGAGCAGGGTGGGGGTGCGGGGGGATATCGCCTGCAATCCAAGTGGCAGCGAATGATCTGAAATTCTGTTTACACGAGAACGGCTACGAGGCCAGTGCTGAGCACCAGGACCCCGAGGATAAGCTGGGGACTAACTGGAGAGCTGTGTCCCCTCCTGGGAGAGCCGTGACAAGGTCACCAAACCGATTCCACAGGACCTCAGAGATGTGCCAGACAGAAGGTCAAAGCCTAGGAAAGAGAACCAGCTCTTTATAACTTTCCACGACAGTGCCCAATTCACACAATTTGCTTCTCCCTTCTTACAGGAGGAAGCTTAGGCATCACTGAGGCTATGCTGTAAAATTAATGCTGTTTGAGCTCAATCACGCCAAAGGAATGTAGCAACCTAGTGTCCAAGGTGCTCACCACAGCAGAACTAGGACTGGTCCCTGGCTCCATAAGTGACAGAAATGCATGATCGAGGTTCCAGGGGAGCAGATGGCAGCACCTCCAACTCTCACCTGCCTCACTCCTCTCTCTTTACCCTGTTGCCGTTACTGCAGACCTCAAATACAGCAGCCTTCAAAAGAAATCTCTTTTACCCTGTTCCCTTCACATGTGTAGAATGTAAAAACCAATGAAGCTGTAATTTATTACGTTTTCATTCTTTAACTGCAGGGCAGACAAGGACTGCAGGATGTTCATTCACATGTTAGGGAGCTGGAGAATGATGTCAGGATAGAAGTCTGTCACACCTAACAACTGTGCCCGAGTACTTGAAATCACTATTGAACGGGAGACTGCAGAAGGCTGAATCAAGCAGAGATGAACCACAACAGGGGCATTGTTCACACTCACTCAGATCCTGCTAATTCCACAGTCAAGGGATAGACAAAAACAGTAATGCAATGGTTTAGATTTAGTCCAAGAGAACTGAAAGTAGAACCCATCTGCAGAAGAAGCTACAAAGATGTTTTAGACTGAAAAGACTCAAATGACAAGAAAAAACAGCAAATTATTATTCCTCAAACCTCCTATTTCAAGAACCCCATTTCACAGAATTTTTAAATCATAGGAAATGTAGATTAGAGAATGAATGTTTTCCTTTCAGCAATAAAGCCCCAATTAGGGCTGAAGTCATGAGGCTGTGATGATGTTAGGACAAGGAAGATCTGAACGACAGAATAAATATAGGAGATACTGGAGGAAACTATCTGGATCACCAGAATCTAACAAACAAAAGGGTTTATGTTGAAAACATTAAAGAAGCTGGAAACTGTGACAGGTGCACAATAAATCATGCAAACCACAGCAGTTGGGAAGAAAAAGCAAAATGAGAAGGACTTAAAACACTGGAAGACCTTTTTGTAAATTTATTTTTTTACTTAGAGCTATTTGGGACAAGAATGGTCTTTTTTCTCTGCATTTGCACAGTGCCTGGTGCTGATCTGCAACTGGCCTCCTCGACATTTATTACAACACAAATAATAATAAAGACTGAGCAGACCATGCACTTTGTTCCTGCTGTTAATTGCCCCATTAAGGGAAAAACGAAGTAAGGGGCAAGAAGCCTGATTGGCCAGAGCTGCCCCGTCTGTGGGGACTGCAAGTGGAATAATTTTATAGATTCAAAAGCAGCTGCGTCCCTTGTCTTTGTCCAGTTCTCAGCAGAATGGAGCTCACATCACTCAATTCCTCCTGCAAATCTAGCAACTTGCATGACCAGCCACAAAAGCAGCTGAGCTTCCTTGTCGATTCTTAGGTTGCTTCCTCCGTAACAGGGGTGAAACACAGTAAAATGGCAAACATGAGGAACATTTCCATGGTAGCTGTCCAGACCATAAATATTCTGCAAACAATGGACTCACTTCATTTTCCCCTGGGGTCAATCTAGCATTGTTCATGGATGTTACATTCACTGCTTAAAGAAACAAAGCATATAAGTGTCAGGACAAATCCAGGACGCTGCTCAACCTATACAGCACAGTGTGCACCAAAAAATTGCCTATACCAAAAAATCCAGTGTACTGATCACCTACTCTTCTTTCTCAGAACACCTGAGTAAGGTCCCACCATCCTAAACTGAGTTAAAACATCCAAGAGAATTAGTTCTACAGAGAATTAAACTGATGCCTGTGTGCTTGTCCCAAATTCCTACACAGAAATTTGGGTCCAAAGCAGGAAGGCCTGAAAAACCAGAGACAGTTCAAAACAGCCCTTCTACTGGGTTTTATTTTTCTTAAACCTTGGCACAGCCAGCACATGTCAGGGACTATTATAATTATGCTCTTTATGTGCTGAAAAATTAATAAACAATTACTCACTTCAGGAAAAAAAAAGAAAGCAGCCATTTCCTTGACAAATGCTGCAGAAAGCATCAACAATCTCTCTGAAATCTGGGTCCACAGCAGGGAATTAACACCAAGAGAACAACGGCCACTGCTGCTACAGACTGGAACGACTGGAAACCCGAGGCTGTAATGCAGTTTTCTCAGGAGTCTGCACCTGACCAAAGGGGCTACAAAGCATTTTTATATCTTTGTAACAGAAAAAAAAGAAAGTACATTCAGTCTTTAATGCTGCTTTGGCTCGAGTACAGGGTGGTCAATCGATTTCTATCAAGCCATGAAGTCCAAAATTTGGTGTTTGAAATGCACTAGGNCGGCTTCTACACTGCCTTCATGGCTGGAAAACCTCTGCTGTGGTAGGAAGTCAAGCTCACCTTCCCAGGAAACCATGAGAAAGAAAAAAAATACACACTTTCCTGAGCAAATGAATAAGACAGCAAACATCTGGGACTTTGAGAAATTCTCATAGAAATTTATTTACAGCCTAAATTTTTACTAAAATCTGCCATTCAGTAAGTTCTTCCCTAAAATACTGGCAAGTGCTATATTAACTTTCTTGAGAATCCACAGGGAACTCTGGCGCACTTGCACTGAAAGGCTTCCAATATTCTTTAAAAAATTAAATAAGCTAAATAAATCCCACATATCCCTTTTTAAGCAGACCCACACTACACAGTCTTCTCCCCACCTTAAATCAATGGTAACCTGATTCAAATGCCTTACAGCTCTGTCTGAGAACTAGTGGAGAGATCAACGCTTTTTATCTTAAGGATTATGGATCACTCCCTGGGTGACTAACACACCCAGCAGCCCATTAGAACCACCACAAAGGGCAGCTGCTCCTCCTCCCACCCCTCTGACTTGAGAAAGTAGCATATAAAACTTCACCCCTTCACGTTGCAGTTCTTCGCCTGCCTTGTTTCATACTCTAAACACACCGAGATTTATTAGCCTTTACAGTAAAAACAAATAAAATGATGATGAAGTAAAAACACAGTGATGTAAGGGCTGCAGCTAGCACCGTTTATCTGTGGAAATCCAATTAGTGCTCAAGTGGCAGAGATACCTGGAAAAGTGCTCGCAATCGAATCAAAAAAAGATACAAAAACATTAACCTGATGGCTAAAAACTCCACATTTAAACATTTAAAGTAATAAGGGTGCTTTTATTGAGTATTTTCTATATTTCATTAGGTTCCAAATTGACGAGGAACCCCAGAGATGCATTTCCTGGGCTTCTGGATCCTTAGACCAAATGCTTGACTTTGTTGTTGGTGCTGTAGAACACAAAAAGAAAGAGCATTTCCTGCTAGAATAGCAAACTTCTTTCTGCAGTAAGAACTACAGCAACAACTGCACATCCAGGAAATGCTGGAAAGCCTATGAGGGTATTCTTTGATCTGAGACATTAATTCTGTACTCACTGTGATGCGAGCAGCAATGTTGTTGTTGTTCGAATTATTTCTGCACGTAAGAGTGTCTGGATTTACCTGTACAGTTGTGCTTTACCAGAAACTCTTCTCTCAAAGCCATCGCCCGTGTCCCTTGGCTGGGAAAGGGACCACACTGATGAGATGGTTGCTGGAAAGACAAGTACCCACTGCACACCTTGACAGGCTCAGAAAAGGAGATGGGAACGGAATAAATACATTAGTCAAGCCCCCAGCAGCAGGGCCCTCAGATTAGGTCTGATTACAAGACTTACAGAAAAAGCACACAGCACAACGTCCCTGCTGTGCCCTCTGAATACTGTGACTCTGCTGCTTTCTGCCAGCATTAAATTCACTTACATTTATTAAAAGAGGAATCAGGAGAGAGTCACTGTCAATGAACAGAAGAACAAACTTCTGAGTAACAAGCTCTCTAAAAGCACAGAACAGGAGACAATAATACTTCACAATTTTGGGAACATCTAATAGAACCATCCCCACAGGTTTGCTTATGGCAGAACATTGCACTTGTCCCCAGTACCCATTTCAGTGCACTGCTCTCAGGCTGTACAGAGGAGTTGGATATACACATCCAGAACAGACTGCATTAAATGCAAAATTAAATGCACTAAAATTCCATTCCAATGTGAATTAACTGAGTTAAAAGAAGCAAACTTCCCTGAATTATACAGAAAAATAAGTTTTATTTTGCATTTTTAAAAGTCTGAAGGCTTCACCACCTTTGCAGGGATATTTCATGAAAGATCACTGTCAGGATTTTTACTTAATGCTAATCCTTAACTTTCTTCCTTTGTAATATGAATACAGTGTTCAGAAATAAATTTAAGACTTAAGAATATCATATGAACAACTTGGGCTGTACTGGGTACCAGAAAAATAGTTATTTCCT
>VZUA01084677.1:0-20827 GCA_013401035.1 Horornis vulcanius
TTTTTTTTTTTTTTTTTCTGCTAGATAAAATGTTTGTTTACCAGGAATCACAAAACTAAACAAAAAAGCATTAAACTTCTACAATGCTCCAAGTTTTCACTTAAACCCCGAGGCACCAAATTAACTTAATTTCTCAGTGCCTGATAGTGTTTCTGCAGGATATCCACTCCTAACTTCACGATTAGCTCAAAATCTTTATTAATATTGCTGGAAACCAGGGTGGTAGGGGGAGATTGACTTCTTCTTATTTATTTCTCATTCCCAAAGAAAAAGAGGTGGTGATAAACTGCATGCCTGTTAGAACAACATGATTTAAAATTTTACAACAGAATGAAGCTCCTGTTGTACCGCCTGGTTAATAAGCTGTCAGCTCATTTATTAAGAACTATAGAGATCTGATGGAATTTGGGCAAGCAGCTGACAGCCCATCATATTTCTAATTCTAAGGTACATCCTGTCATTCAGTAAAGTTTGAATAAAACAATTCCACATGCCAGGTTTGCAAGTGAGCTATACAAAGAACAAAGACAGTTGGGAGGAATCTTGTAACGACCTAAGGCTTTGTAGAGTATCTAGAGAAATGTATCTATAACCAGACACTGAATCAGAATCATTTCCCCTGCTACATTCCCCAGTGTATTTTCTCCCATGCCCCCTCCATCCCACACAATGTTCTTCACTACAAGGAAGTTTTGAAGCACATTTACAGAAGGTAATCACTGTTGGAGGAAGGAAGGGTAGGAGGTTTTCATTTCCAAGGCTAAATGAATGAAGTTGACCTTAATGGATAGCATCTACAACTGTTCTCAGAGTGAGAAGGGGGCTTAGACCAGCAGAGGAACAAAAACATGTCTCAGCTCAAGCCTAAGAAAAAATGGGAGGGAAAATTGAAAGAAAAAACCTTAGGAGTTTTGATTCTCAGCTGTCCAAACTGCCATTTGGAAAAAGGAGTGCCTGCCTTAAAAGAACTGAAAGTGATGTAAAACTTAGTAGCCTTATTGGATGTTTTACTACATCCTCACCAGGATCTTCATTAAAATCCTACTTAAGATTAAGTCAGTGGCTGGTTGCAATAGTTAAGTGGCACCCCTGGGATGTTGCCCAAGGTGATTAAGAAGCACACAGAACAGTGCTGCAAATTGTAGCCTTTTCCAACTCGGCTATCCCAGTGGTTTTGTTTTCATTTTTAAGGAAACATCGAGAAACCTTTTGATTAAAAATACACCAATGGTAAGGAAAAGTCTTTTGCTAGAAGAGAAAAGGTGTGCAACACTAGCCTGTGGGATCAGCACTAACACAAGCAGCTCTTCCGCTGTGACAAAACAGCATCAGAACCAACAACTTGATAGGTGGAACCAGGGGAACCAGTTCTGTTTCTGAATATTTCAAGTGCAACTAACATTGTTTTGAAACACAAAAAAGGATACCACAGTCTTCCTTATATTACACAATGCTGGAAGACCACACATGAATAATGTTCCGATTTACATGTAAAAGATCCAAGTCCATCTGCTGCTGAAGTCTTTACAGGTCTCAGTTTTATTTTCAAGATTGTCAACTGGTAGAAGAAAAACATTTTTATCTCTTGCTGGTAGGCCAAACAATAAGTCACAGAAAGTTCCACTTACTCCCCCAAAACCACACAGGAGAGTCTGACTGAGCCACACATGAACATAACATATCCTGGTCAGACCAGGCCAATCAATCACAAAAATACCTACTTCTAACTCTTGTCATAAAAGGAAATTTTGCTGAGATTCCCTGACTTACAAGTCTCTAAAACCTGGAGTTCTGAAAACGGATTAATCTCCATGTCATGACTAGTTCTTTTTTGGTTACATGATGAACATTACAGCTCCAAGTCAGGACTACACTACCATATATCATTAGATTCACACTAAGTACTCCACAAAATAACATTACACTTAGAGTTAAACACGTGTTCATGTTCCTTGCTAAGCTCTGGTCTTAACAGTGACATAAAAGTAAATATTTTTATAGATCAAAAATCTCAAAACCTTCACCAGCTCTTTTAATCCCAACTGTTTTGGCACTATTATTTAAATGCGTAATTTTTTTTTATATAAAAACACAGCATACTGATTTATTTCACTGTTATTATAAAAACGTGAGGATGTTTCCATTTTCATAACTGTAGGTAATGCACAAGGGACCAGAACTTGCACACATTTTATCACAGAGTATGACAGAACAGCATTTTCCAAAATTGCAGTTCATTCTCTCCCTTAAAACCAGAACAAATGCTGACAAAACAAAAGGGAAGATACACCTGTTCTCCCTGTGTTGTAATGTTTTGGGGGATCGCCTGTTTTCAAACTACACAGAAGAACAACCTAATTTGTAGAAACATACAGCTTCTCAATGGTTTGAGTTTAAATACAAACAAACAAAAAGTGACTGGAAAACCCGACACAACAGTGAGAACATTTGGTAAGTTACTAGCAAAACTTTTAATAAAAATTGCTCATCAATTACAAGTTTTGCCAAAGCAAACAAGCTTGGCAGTCTTTGAAAACCCTCAGAGGCAAAGCGTGGTAAGGGATGATATTCTTAGGAGTTTGTGTTTTCTTCCTGCCTTCTGGAATCTGCAGCACCCCTGTATGGATAGCCCTTTCACAGCAAGGTCATGTCCAACAATGCTGATGTTTCCAGAATGGTTAAAAAAGTCCTATGGCACCCTAAACTGAATGGCTTTAGCTCTAACCTCATGAAGACATTTTTGAGAAACGCATAAGAGGCACCAAGCCTTCATGAGAACTCCACACATAGAGGTTCCTGCTTGCATGCAGCTCCTGGTTGGATCCAGACCCAGGATTAAAAAGTTGCGCTGGCTTTCATGATGAAATAAAAATTTATTTACAAAATGCTAGTTAAACATGAAATGTTTCTAAATACTATGGCTCCCTGCCTTAGACACTGAAAACGTCACAAGTCCAATAATTATGAGCACTGGGACTTGAGTCAGTGATTAAGAAAAGCCAGGGTCTTGGTCAGGACTGCCCTACCATTGCATCTCCTCACAACTCAATGCCTACAATGCAGGTACCTTAATATCTTTGTTTACAGAATGAGAACAGTGATGTACACAACAGTAACCCGTAACAAGCAGTATGAATGCTCTCTGCAAAAGTTCACCTCCTTTTACAGCCCAAATGGGAACATCTAAATCTTGTCTTCCTGAAGTCACAAAATCTTATTGCACTTGCAACCTCTTACAGCAAAGGTCAGAATCACACACTATGCTATCTCATTTACAAAAAAGATGCATCTTTTTCCATATTTCCCTCATAGAAGTTACTGGAGCCAAGAGCTGATTTGTACCTTTAACCTTCTGATAACCTCACAACTATGGTACTGCCCTGCAAGGAACTGAGCCTTGCACTTCATCGATTCCAGCAAGAAGCAGGTTTTACACCAGGATGCATTATCTTCCCAAGACTGAAAAAGATTTATACAATGAAATTTTGATAAAAATCAGCTCTTTAGAGCAGTTACAGGATGAACTCAAAGGTCTAAGTGAGGCAACCAATAGATTTAGAATAATGTTTGATACAATACCTACCAAGGCGAAAAAATATCACTGTATCATGACCAATTTCAGTGGATGTGTGTTCTCACACCTGGCCTCAACTACAGACCCTTTGTAATTGAGAAATTAGGGGACAACTTAAACTTTTGCTGACCTCCTAAAAAACCAGCAATAATGTAAGAACTATGTTTTACAGAGATGAAATTTCAAGAAAAATAAGCTACCTTAAAAAAGAAAAACAAAAGAAACCAAAAACAACACAGAGGCTTTTGCTGCCAGTGACTCACAATATTATTTTTTTCCTTAACTGCCCACCAAAACTTCATGTCAGACCGTAATTGTTTCAGCCTTTGTTGAAATATGTTCCCACTGAAAACCATCACTCCATCATCATTCGAGGCTTAACATAAGAGGTATCGCAGACAGACCTCTACCATAAAGTCCACGCTGCCAGCAGCCCCGCTTTTGGTTTACCTTCATATGTCAACCTATCATTCACAGCCGGTCAGCAGCTGCTTGGTGAGCAGCTCTGCCAGCCCCACTGGAGCAGAGCAAGCTTCCGAGAAAGGGAGCAGGCAGCTTGAGGTGAAACCAGCTCAGGCGTCCCGAGACAAGGCAGGCTGCTCATGAATCACAGCCATTAGTCACGCTTACACAGCACAAACACGGGAGCCGCGCAGCAGCGCGCCGGGCTGGGGACAGCTGCATGCTAACTGCTACAAAGGTGCTCATTAGAGCCCCCGTCTCCTTTTGTCTTTCACATCCCCGAGCGCTCCCATGCCAGACTGCTTTTGAAAATTACACTTACCGCTGCCACGAAAGCCTTGGCTTTTGGAAGAATAAGGTGTGTTGTCTAAGCAACATTTGGGGTCTTTCTAAACAGCTGATGATAGCTGAAAGTCAGTGTAGTTGCAATATGGCATATCCACACTAAGGCAGAAAACGCACAATGGTTTTGTCCCATGATGACAAACACATTTTAAACCTGCCTGTATTCCAGTGATGTTGTAGGCTAAAGACAAACTTTTTATTTATAAGTATATGCCACCCCCCGCCAAGCTTAAATTCTAGAAAGACAAGAAGCAAATTACTGCTGTCTTTTAGACGGTGGGACTAAATGGTTTCCCTAAAATCCCACACCTATCCAAGAAGTATTTTGACTGTGCCTTAAGCACAAAGAACCCATCCCCAGTGCGACACCACAGGACATCCTGCTTTGTTGGCCTCAGCAACTCCATCAGCAGTCCTCTCTGTTGAAGAACTGCTGCACCACATGCTCTAATCTAGTGCTGGGAAAGTGAAAAATCTCAAAACTGTTTGCAAGCCAATTAGCATCTTGCTAGCACCACCTTCATATTTAATTATATTTAGGACGTAATTATCAGCAAAGACCTTAGTCAATACCCTGTCTGCTATTAGCAAAGTCACGCCCAAGGAACAAACAGGAACAGCATAGGAATATTATCCAGAGTAAGTTGAACCACATTCTGCACATTATATTGTATTCATGTCAGGTATGTTCTCTTTGTACCGTCTTCATTTTTTACTTTTTAAATTACTACATCACATGACATCTTTTAAAAGCTGTAACAAATTAAACAGCTTGACAGAAATATTATTGGAGAGGAGAATCTTGGCTGTATGCAGGAGCACAGATTAGACTTACATATTTATCCTTTCTGACATTATAAAACAATTAAAAAGCAATCTTTCTTGTGTTACTCAGAATGAAAGTGTTATTTTGTAATTAAAGAGTCAAGTCCTAGAATTAAGTGACTATCACCTGTAAATCTTAATTTCTCTCCCTTTTAAAAATTCGGTAGTGTGTTCGTAGCAAAATACTTGAAAAATAGCCTTGCTGTGTCCTGAACGGCATAGAAGAAATAACGTGAAAAACAACAAAACAAAACAACCCCAAAGCAAAAACAACCAAAAACTTAGAAAACAAATATTTGCTCCTCTACAGAGCAACCGGAAGCACATGAGGTTTTCCTCCCACTGACATGCAAATCCCCAGAATTTCAACTATCAAACCCTGCAAAAGACAGAGCTGAATTCCCAGCACCGGAGCAGGCTGCTCGCCAAAGGCAGCGCAGGGAAGGGCTCGGTGTGCGGCCAGGCACGGTGGCAGCAGCCCCTTGTGACACGCAGCCTTACACAACAAGCTCTCCTGCCACGCCGACCAGCAGCTCCTCCGCACGGCAGCATCTGCCAGCGGCCTGCATGCGAGTCAGTGAACTGGAAGGGAGAGCCTCCCATGTGAGCTCCCTTCCCTGCGCCAGCGCGGGCATGAAGGGTATCCGAGCAAAAGGAGAGGTGAACTGGAACAAGAGTTTCCTCACATGGAATAAGGCGGCTCCTTTCCCGCAGCAGCGTGAGCTGCGCTCCTTAGCGTGTCCATGGGTTAACAGTTATCACATTGATCAGCCGCCCCTGAGTGACAAGCCTTCCCCCAAGGAAACAGATTGCCGCCGCAATTAAAGTACACGGTTTATACAACAACGCCGCAGAAAGCCCTCTGCTTTAATCGAAAATACTGCAAATATTCATGCGTTGGGTTTTTTGCATTTTAGAAGGCGTTTGCAAAACTTTTCATGGACTGCACGGTCACTCACAGCATTTATTTAATTGAATAAATAGCAAATTTCATGTTAGAAGGTTTTTGCTGCTTGGAAGGCAACACAGTGAATGAACTTTTTTGTAGATGAGTGGGCACCAGAGCAATCTTATAAAGAAATCCCTATCTCCATCGAATGCTAGTGTTTCAAAAAAATCCCCCTTTTATCCTTATTTCTATTTGTTTTACAATAATATCTAAAGGACCCTCTGCCAGATACAAAAGCAAACTGCAACAAACATTCTCCCAGCAGAGATTTATAATCTAATAACAGGATATGGCACAGGTGAAGAGACTTGTCCAAGGTCACATAGTAGATACACGCCACAAATAAGAATGTCAATGCTTCCTGACACTCTCTCTAGCCCTTTGCCATCTCATTCACATTGCCTTCCTTTTATGACAAACAAGCAAACAACCTATTTAGGGTGGCAGGAAGGGGATGCGTGCGATCCTTCAGATGAGTATGAGCCTGTTTTGCTGATTAAATAGAAGGTTTCCATTTATCCTTACATGGAATAGTTGCAGGTACAGGCTTTATTTGCCTTTACCACAAAATCAGAACAAGTCATATCAATAAATTTATCTACAAAAGTATGTAAAATCCTTTTGTTTAAAGATTGATTCTTAAAAATGGAAAAATCGACACCAGTTTTCGTGACATTTGTTGCTGCTAATTTTCAACAGATACTTCCTAAGGAGAAGCATTAAAAACATAAGCATAACTATCTTCCTTCCCTGCCTGCCTTTGTTTACCATGTAAATTGCCACCCACACACTTTCCCATATAGAGCACAGTGGGGTACTATTCACCAACACAGCTTCAGCAAATGCAGCTCCTGTCCCCAGCAGGAATAAGGTTGTGCCTGGAGTTCACTCTTTAAGTCACAGAAGTTTTATCTGGAGGTAACAGGAAAAAGAGGCCTGATAAGAGTCACTGAGCTAATCTGACTTACTGGACCTGAGGGTGCGGGACTGGAGGGAGACACAGAGCACAAAACACACAGAGAACAGATCACCTCAGGAAAAGTAATTTTAAAACCATAAATTTACATTTACTGGGGTTCCTTCATGACACACACACAACCAACATACTGCACTATGCCTCCAAAAATGTCCAAAATCAAGAAACCAAAGAGTACCCCCAAAATCCAGAACTATGTAGCTTTAATCTTCAAAACAACAAAATACTTTAAGAAATATTTGAGGGATGTCTATTAGAATATTACTTTGTTCCTTTCCAAAGGAAATATTCCTTTTATTCCTTTCTTTAACAAATGCGGTGCAATGTCAAAATCTATTTATGAAGTGCTGTCCCACCACTGCACACTCAGTGAAGGCACACAATGTTTCTCAGGTAAGTATCAGCATCTGTATTTTTAAGCATTCAACACAACCCCCATCTGTGTGCCTGCAAGCTGCAGGTTTGTCATATGGGAGAGGAGCTCCAGGAGCAGCTCACTGCTCTCCACTGCTCTCTGCAGCTCCTGCAGGAGGGAGGAGAAGTAGGGAAACCTTCCTATGCCTCAGTCTTCTTTGGGTAAAGTATTAGCAACCTCTAGAGAATAGAAATAAGACCTCTGCATTGCTGTATACCACAGACTGCAAAGGAAAAAACAGAAACACACACGTGAGCTTTGCACAGGAAGTATTTCATTCCAAGATCTCAATGCAATGCTACTGCTGGGGAAGACAGGTGATAAAAATCCCTGAACCCACACAGAAAGAGCAGAGAGAAACAGAACCAAAACATTCTAGCATCCTCATCTGCAAAATATCTCCTTTCAGAGGTCCACGTGGACACACACGCACAATCAAATCCTCTGCTTTCTATCAGAAGACAAAATGCATGTTGTACAAACACAAATGCAGCACTATGTGCACCCATTAACTAAAGCTACATTCTTACATTTACAGAGGAAGAAAAAAACCCAACCCTGACTTAAAACATACAAAAACTTAATGCTAAGTGTACGCCTGAGGATTTTCAAGTATCACTTTTCCAGTTACATCAGTAATAATTTTTGTAATTTTGAATTTCCATGATGGGGGTATCCCTTGCAGGTTTCAATTAGTAGTCTTTACTGTCTGAAAGTCTTTACTTTAATCTAATTTTTTTTTCCCCTGCAGTGAAATGTTTTGCCATTAAGCAAAATGGAGGATTAGGAATAATGACAATTAATGGAGCAAATGTTTGCATAATGAAATCATGCTTGTATCAGCAGGCAAAGAGAGAGACTCGGGACAGCCTTTCTCCACTCCTGATTTTACACTGTGCAGCTTCAGATATTACAGGAAAACAACTTAGAGCAAAGGATTATCCTCTGGCTCCTGATCTAGTGCTGTGTTTACTAAGGACACACAGAAGTGACATTATCCCAAGTGACATGTTAGGCAAGCTTAGAACTTACATTTTGTTCTCCCTCTTTCTTTTTCACTGCCTTGAAAAGGTTTTGAGGAACATGGATTTCTAAGACTACCAAGGAATTTTGGGTATGAGGAATTTAGAAATTAAGTTGCCCATTGTCTAGATACCATATTCTTTCAGAGAGACTGCAGTGTGCTTTTAGGTTTCTTTACTGAAACATCCTCTTTTAACATCTATTTATGATAATTCTTGTCTCAAAATGCTTTACTCTAAGAACCAGAATGGATCTACAGATTAGAGTATAGGCTTCCCGCCCGCAGCTGAAGTTTCATGGACAAGATACAACAGTAACAGCCACATTCCCACTTCCATGTAAAGAGTTAGATAGGAGGTACCCAGTGACAATGCAGCTACTGAAAATTTCAGAGTATGCCCTCAAAACTCCATTCTTCAACTATTGCCAGGTTAGCTTAGCCCCGAAAGTGGCTTCCCCTGCAATACAGTGTCTATGCAGGAGGCAGCAGAGAGTGCTCAAATCCCCACAGGGGCAGAAATGAGGAAAGGTTGGCTCTCACTGACTCTTTAATGCTGTTCTTTGCATTAAGAATCAGGCCTTGCAGAATGGATGGAAAGCAGCCTGTGCTGTAAATATCAGTATTTAGTAAGGGTCATTTTCGCAGTGCCAAGGTAACAGTCTCTGTATGAAAGAACCTGTGTTCAGGGGCTTAATGTTAAAATTAAGGTTTTAATCTTGAAGGGAAGGAAAAGTCAATAAAAAGCGAATTCAATCATCTTCAAAAGACTTCAGTGCATAGCTCAGAAAGCACTGGCAGAAGACAGGTGCCTTTACCAAAATAGGAGGACAAATGAAAAGATATATATTGGAAAGGGGAACTTGCTTTCTTGGAAACTTTACTGCGAGTTCTAGAGGCCTTTGTTGCCACCTAGTCAGAAGTTAGCAAGCTTCAATCCAGCTTGCTACCACTTCAGTTTTAAAGCACACTCTAGCATTCTTTCTTTAAAGGTTAAACACAAACAATTTTCAGTAGCTAATTTCTTGCACTTTGACAAGATTAGTAATGTGCAATATTGTAAAGTCTGGCTAAAGTAGTACTTCCAAGAGTTCTGCTTGTTTTTACCAGTGAAAAGCCTCTGTAATTTAATTTCTATCCTCTCCCTGAAAGTGAGCCACCCAAAACACTGCAACTGACACAAAGTGTCTGCACTTCACTAAATTTTACTTCTTTGCCCAGTTAAGTGATACCACCGAATGCTGCTTTTATATAAATATTTGAGCATGCCATGTTTATTTTTTTTTATATATAAACCAGGAAGGATTTCAGAAAAACAAACTGCTCTTCCATTCTCTTAATTCCCAAGTGCCTGAATAATGGGTCAACTATATAATTTATTTTTACTCTCTTTTCCCAGGAGATGGAAGGCATGGTGTACACTTGGGGCTGTATTTTTCACATGCTAAAAAACTCCAACAAATATAAGATAGTCTGTGCACACACATGCACAAAGTATGCTTTTTTTAATTCCTTCAACTATTTTAACTGGTATTCTTTGGAGTCCCAAAGACACATCTAGATTTAGTTTACTTCTGCCAACATGTCTGTACAACATATCTATTCAAAGTTGTGTGTGTTGCAAGATTAGGGGCTGCTCATGCTTTTACTTAAAACTGCTGACGTCAGTATCATGAAAGATGTACAGAAATCAGGGCTGGTAATTCTGGGGATAGGGGCTAGGTTACACTGCAATTTACTGACAGAGTCAATGTGTCCAAAAAGGTAAGGTTTAGATCTGCTCTCTCCCAAATTCTGACAAATCAACTGCAAAACTGGCTTGTGATAAAATTACTTCTCTCAGCTATACACACAACAGTTTTTCTTTGGTCAATTGTGTGCCACAACAACATGAATTCTTTTTATAAACGGTGTTTAATAGTTCAAGTCTTCTGAACAACCCACTGAGTTAAACGATTCAGTTCATACAAGTTTTTTCACAAATTTTGGCCGTGTTATGGCTGGTTCTTCTTGAATGCTCCAACTAAAAGATTCATCATTCATAAACGCACACTGAAGAGGTTACAAATCCATTTCTAATGGAAATTTGGGGGCTGCTTACCTTTTCTATGGGCCATTTCCTTACTCAAGGTGTATGACTGGACACAAAACAAGCACTTACTATTGCTACTCCAACTATATTGCTGGCAGAGAAAGAACACTGCCTACTCTTCTTTCATTCCCCTTCTCTCTCCTTTAAGAAAAACCTCAAACCCAAAAGTATGTCTCAATGCACAATTTCAGGAAAACCTTTTAGGCTAGAATCTGTGGGACTCCCTCAGTCATTAACACTGTTACAAAGAAACCCTGCTTATCCACATACTCCAGAAAGTATCATGACCCTAAGCCCGATTTTATACTCTGATTTAGTTAATATTTTTGCATTACTCAACAACTTTTACCTAGCCAGAGCACATTCTCAAGCACACATACACAACAATGTGTTCTTAATTACTCTGTTGGTGGGAAAGTCTGTCAGGTTTCTTACCTTTTATTTTTAGCCACTTCCAAGTTCTTTTTGTCCAAATCTGAACCGGGGAGCAGGGAGCATTTATTTCTATTAATCAATCAATGATGGCAGTGGTGGTGCACTCTAGTTTTTCATTCTGACTGCAANTCTGAACCGGGGAGCAGGGAGCATTTATTTCTATTAATCAATCAATGATGGCAGTGGTGGTGCACTCTAGTTTTTCATTCTGACTGCAAAGCAAAATTAAAAGCTATATTTTGCAAATTTACGCATTATAGATTGTAGCAGCAGCTGGTGGACTGCTGCTGAGACAGACCGTCTTTTCCCTTCCAGTCCCCTGTGACTGAGATGGAAGAATTACAGGACAGCACTAGCAGCTGCTGCTGCTGCCCCAGAAGCAGCAAGCCAAGGTCTCTGGAAAAATAATTGGGGAGGCGGGGGAAGGGAAGAAGGGGACAAAGAAGTTGGGGAGGGAAAGGCATTGCCAAGGCTGGCGGCACAAACAACACGCTGCACCTTGCCCTCAAAAGAAACAAATGAGCTGGTTTGGGCTTCCTTCAGTAGACACAAGACTCTTAAGCCATTATGAGACTTGAAAACGCTACCAGTTTTTGATAAGGACATTTACAGAATTAAGAAAGAGTGAGAAAAGGCAATATTCCTTCCAGTCCGACGCTTGCAGCAGTTTGCTCTCGAATCCTCTAAAAATAAAGCACAGTACAATGAGCAACACCCTTCCTTGCAGCTTCACAATGGAGTCATTCCATGGAGCACTCCACATTAGCACAGTCTGCAAGTCAATTCATGCCCTGTCTGTCTCCTGTAAAACTGGGGTAACCAAATCCTTTCTCACACACACGTAGTCATGAAGATAAATAATTAATGACTCCAAGACCTCATCAGTGTAAAAACACTAACAATCACTCATTTTTAGACAGATTTGAAAGCAGAACCAGTGGGAATTAGGCCCATTTTTTAAAAAAAACAAAACTGCTCAGTGCAAAAATCAGCTTGCTTATGTATTTAGTCACCTAAGCAGTGGTTGAGTGCAAGCAAGCAACCCCCATCTAAGCTACTCAGCACACTAAATATAAAGCTCATCTCAACAGGGTTGAAAAACACAAATACAGTGTTACACAAATACCAAACCACATCCACCCACATCTGAAAACCTGAAGTTCACCCCAAAGCTTCCATGTTTCCCAGTGGATCTCCCAGGTGCATGCTGACCTCTGGGGTCCCACTGAGTGGGACAGCAAGATGCCTCACTCCCTGTGAATGAAGAGCACCCTTTACAACAGTGACTTCCAGATTAAACAGAAGAGACCTCTGAACACTCATTTTCAAGAGCAAAATCTGTTATAAAAAACCACACATGGGTCAGGTGTGCTTGTCTCACTGTTCCTTCTACTAAGGGACTTCAACGCAAGATACGGCTTCATTCTCACAGCAGCGGCAAAGACTTCCAGATTAGCCATAAAAGAGATTACTTGAAGAAATTGCTCAGCTATTCCAAAAGAAAAAAGGAAACAAACAACACTGCCACCACAACATATGTAGCTTTCTATGCCCTGTTTACAAAGACCAATTCAAAAGATATACATTAATTGTCTAATTCCTGTATGGGAGAATATGCTTCATTTTAAATATACAGCTTATCTTTTAACTGGAGGACCTCTTCTCATCCAGTATATTTGGTCATCAAAACAAAGAGGGAAAAAAACCAGGAGAAGAAAATATCGAAACTTCTTTGAACTGATCTCATACACATAAGCCAAGAAATACTTAAAGTCAGAAGAAAATACTGCTGGCTAAAACAGCTTGCATGGGTTTTGTTGTGTGTCAGAACCCCTCTCAAGACAAGCTGAGAATGCTGCATACAAAACCAGCACCATTATGAGCACACACAGCCTTCTCACAATGTTCGTATTTCACATTCATTTTGGGAAGCTAAGCTAGTGATTGCTATCTGAAGAAACACCTTTTGATATATCATCTATTTCCTGAAGAACATATAAGTTTATTGAACAGGGGTTTTTAGACTCTTATCTCATTTGATAGTATTATGCCTTACTTTAAAAAATTTTTTTTTTGAAAACTATAGCTAAAATATTGAGATGCCAGTAGAAGACACTTCCTCAAAATCTAACTACAGGTATCAGCTGCTAAGATTATTAGGGACTCAATCTGCTTGTAAGTGTTTGAATAAAATAAAATAAATCCTTCTTCTTTGGCAAATTAGATCCTACATTGTTTCTAAACCCAGAGTATTTAGTCAAAGTACTAGTACACAAGTCTCATATTAAATCCATCAACATATGAATTTTTAATGCACATAGGAAACAAGTTTCAGCAATGTTAAACCATTTCTGCTGCTACAAATGCTTCAAAAGCCATGACTTCCAGGAGTTTGTGATGATAAGGATTAGACATACGTTCAGCATTTATGTCAATTTACAGCTGTGTGAGTGAGTAAACAGCTGAGGACAAGAAGGGTTAAATTACACAAAAGCCTTCACTGTCTTTCTAAAAGTCATAACCAGTTAAGGAACAGGGCAGTTCTTTCCTCCATAATTCATGAGGAAGGATTTATAGAATGACTTGGAATATTGCCACAAGACAACCAAGGCATGTGGCCTCAGAAGTCCCAGCATCACACACATGGAAATGCAGGATCAATAGAGACCAATAGATAGGGTACAATGACAATCTGCACCCAAAGCAGCCCATTTCTGGTAGGGATATCATGCGTCCCTATACTGAAAATATTAGCTACAGCAGGCCCCTTCCTCAGCAGCAGTTCTCTCAATAACATCTCAAACACTCAAATGTTATCTGAAGTTACTCATCTCAGTGACTACACTGACTCTTTCTCCTCCCTCCTTTTTGACCCAAAGCTATTTTTGAACTTGACCTTCTTTCAGTCTCTCCAGTAAGAAAAAAGCCTTTGATTTTTCTCATGTTTGGGATCATGATGGAGAGGTAGGCACTATCCACCGCTCTTCGTGTAAGAATGCTTTTTGCTCTTCTTACACCATCTCTTTGTCACTCATTTATTTACCCATAATCCACTTGTTTCATTTATTTAACAGATCACCATACCTATATCTTTCTTCCCTTCTTGGCTGGGAGGCCTCACAACACAAAAATGTAAGAAAACCATCTACATCATGAAAATTAATTCAGCAGATGTTTCTCCTTTGCAGTAAGTTACCTTGGTGTAAGTGGTTTTAGACCTACTAAATATAAACACATATGGAGGTATTTAGGGTATTCTGTCATTCACTTTGCTTTTCAAGACTGAGAAGTCTGAAGTTCAAGAACATAAGAAGTTTGTTTTGAAGACAGTGTGGCCTTACCACACACACATTTTCATAAGACACTTGAAATCGCAGACTGTGCCTGTACGTCATAATTCATAAACATGCATACAGCTTCTACACTTGGGCAATTACTTCACATTTCATGCAAAGGGCATTAGAAATATGACACCTGGGCTCAGACACTTGGCCCAGGAAGCTTCAGGCTGAAAATGCACTTTGTGTGTGTATGTGTGAATGCACATTGTCCAAAAGAGAATCAACTGCAAGCTTAAAAAGGAAGAAAGCAGACATACTGCAAAGTACAGCCCCTCCATCAGAGAGCATTACAGATACAAATATTATGGTAGCTTGTATAGTATACTCATGTTACAAGTAGTAAATTGAGTTTGGATGTATGCATATCCAAAACAATAAATTTACCAGCTACAGAAAACAAAGGCAAAACCTTCCCAAAAATGCTGGGTGTTATCACAGGTATATTCTTATACCACTATCAAAACTGAATGCACTCCATTAAACTGTTTGCAGAAGTCAAGCTACATTTTGGCAACTAAATGAGCAAATGTAGCTGATTTCCTGGCTTCATCTATAAAGCCAAAATGTTAAAGAACGAGGCGGTTATTACTCAAAATCTTTAATATACGCATCATCTCATAAGATAATGCGGCTTGTCCTACAATCTTCCTATTTTCATGACCAGTCCTTACAAGAAGATAGAGGTACAGGTTGGTTTGTCAAGTTTCTGGATTAAAACAGTATCTGGCAATGCTTCAAACTGATACCAATCAAAAAAAGTCACAACAGAGTCAATGGCCTGGGACAGTGAAGCCTGTCCTCCAGATGTTTGCCTTCAGTGGGATGGAAGGAAAACAGGCTTTAGCTGTGTACCTTTAGTGAGAGCAGCAGGATTATTTCAATTGAGAAAAGCAGATGTTGAATTATCTAAAAGTTAGTGCAAAAAGTGTTGCAACATCAGCAAATACGTTGAAAAAGCAGTACAAGTGGAACAGCACCATAAGCATCAGGCCACTATGTATTTCTAGTATGCTACATATATAGCTATAAACTACAATACCTGGTATACAGCATTTGATAAACAACAAAAATCTCTCAGGCTCGGAACTTTATGGTGGTATTGCTCACTGCTGCACCATGCTAACTGTACACGTTGCTTACTTAGGAAAAGAAGTCCCAGAAAATTTCCATGTTAATTCATTTAATTAAATACCTGGAATAAAGTTCTCTTCACAAGCTTAGAGCCTCATGGCTTTCACACATACTTCCTCAAGACCAAAACTTACTTGTTGTGGCACATTTAAAGGAAAAATGTGACTGAAATCTATTTTTATCTACAAGGTTCTGGAGAGCTAGTATACAGATGTACATTTCTTGTACTGCATATGTAATCGATATTTTACATTTTCTATTTTTACTGTAAAATGACAGCTCACAGGAGTAACTGCTAACTGCACAGATCACTGGAGACACACTCTGGGGAGTTCTTTGTATATGCACGTTTTTCAGGAAAGCCCACTGCCTTCAATTTGAAAAAATATCCAGTAGAAATGGTTGGACAGAACTGGCTTCCTGATACACATTTTAAAACAAAAAGCTGGTGACAATCAAAGCAAAATCAAGATCAAAGGAGAACAGTCCTCAAAATCTAAACTGAAACTTTATCCTCTGTAAAAGTAGCATATACATATATGAAAATAAAAGTTTAGTCTTTTCTCATGGAAAAAAAGATGGAAGCAAAAGCAGAGGGTATTGAAGCAATTGAAACTACATTGAATAATATTTGAAATTTTTTTACATACATGAAAGCAGTAGGAACAGAACACATGCTATTGTGGGTTAATCCAGTCATCCCTCTAACTGGGTATTCTGAGCAGAAGATACCTTTGCAGGCAGGGGAGCCCAGCTATTGTCTGTAGTTTACTGCCCTTACGCCCCAGCAGCCAGTGAGACAGCAGTGGGAACATGTGCTTCCCTTCATGTCTGCTCGTGGAGCTGTCATCCAGCCGTGTTGGACCTGCTGATCTGCCTTCACAGCCTGCTACGGCAGCAGGCCTGCCAGGTAAGGCACTGCTCCCACTGGCATAGCCAGCACTTCTCTACAAATACCAGTCCTGCCACCACTCCCTAGAAAGATTTTAATGCTATCTCACTTATCTTTGTTTTAAAGACCTGTAAGAATAATGCCCAGCTGTCCAGTATCCTCACCACTCCTTTTGAGCACTGGTCTGCAGCAGCTAGGCACACCTCTTGTCCATGGAGACTCTCCTAAGAATTTCCCATCACGTGAAATGCAGCAAGAAGAAAACCCTGTAACAAATTGGTCCATCTTCTAGATTAGAGAAAACCAAACATTTAAAATAAGCAAACTGTTGTTGGGGTTCCCCCCTCAACCACCTGGAGCACAGAAAAATCACAGCCATGCACCCCATTTGTATGGTGGCCACTCTGTGAAAAGGTTATGAACCCCTGACCAACCAGCACGTTGCCATTGTCATTCCCACCACTGGAAGTTAACAATTTCAACTCCACTTGTTGTCAGTGATCTTTTTTTATCATTGTTTTTATTTTTAACAAATGTTCCCAGCACTCAAAAAGCTGTAGTTTAAACAAAGTGAAGGAAAGACAAGGGAAGACTGGTGTGGTGAAATTTGCTATTAGACAGCTAGGCTACTTGTGTGATGATTATCTGTTTAGAAAAATGATCCAAAGCTATTATTTACATGTTTAAACTAACCCAGCCCAGCTTGTCTCTAATGGTGCACAGAATAATCATGTGAACTATCTAGCTAGCAGATCTGAATGGCAACAACTTCTGCCAGAGGCAGCAATGAGGTGCTGAGAACACATGCTTTTCACAGCCTAATACTCTCTCTAAATTCAACCAGAGCTGTCTGCAGGATGACTACATTTGAAAAGAGGTACCAAAATCATTATGATGGGCCACACACATGAATTTAGAAGGAATTTCTAAAGCACAAAGGGGAGAGAGGGATTCATCTCCCTTATATAGTCAACCACAAGAGTGCCCCTGCCTCTTAGTGTTAGGGATCTGCTCTGGAAACACCCGCCTTGGAGCTCAGAACTTTTCATCATTCTGGACACCTGCTGACACCAAAGCCAAATACTTGAGTTTATGCTTGTCTCTCAGTTGCTGTGACTCATACAGAAAGCCCCCCAACCCTCAGTACAGTGCTCTCTCACCAGCCATTTGAGCCATCTGTATCTATTAGTCCCCTTCCCTTCCCCTGAGTGTTTGTTGGCCGTGCAAGTGGTGCACAGGTGATACACTGGGCTGAGACAGGGGAGGAACACTGGTGACCAAAGTGTCATTTATTTTTTTTAAACCCCTAATCTACATATTTGGAGAGGCAAAGAAACAGAGAATATACGATTCACCCTTGACATTCCGCCAGATAACTTCAATCCTGTAAAATGCCCCCTAATGACCTGAATATAATACCATGGTGTTACAGTGTCACTTTAATACTGCAGGGTTCTTCCTCTGGCAGTGCAGTCTGCAGACTTAATATGTAATGTACAGGATTATACTGCCACTAAAATATTACTTAGTGCTGCTGAAATTTCAAATTAATTCAGGGAGCTAAATCATTATTCAACTGGGCCTTTGCAGAGATACATTCCCCTGGTTGTTTTAATAACAGTGATTTTAGAACTAGAGGGTTGTTACTGTCTCTTCAAGGCTTGCTCAAAAGGAGAAGTGGCCTCTAAACTGTCAAGCAAGTTAATGCAGTGATGCATGGATGTTTGTGACTAAAAAAATAGTTTGAGAAAAATGGGCTCAAATTTTAAGAGAGCTCGTAGTAATGTGGTTGATGCATCATTTTATTATTTAACAATAAATTAAGAGACTAGCCCAGTTTTCTCTATATTTATATACATACACACTCCTATGTTCCCGTCCACAACCACCATCCTCCACAGACAGAAGATTTCATAATAATTGAAGGGGCATATTCTTGATGAAGGCAATGACGCAACTGCTGGTAACTGATGAAACTGATCTTTGCCAGTTGAGGATGTGGCTTTCAATTCATTCTGAGCTCCAGCTTTTCAAACCTAAATAAACAAACTTGAACTTTTTACAGCTCTGGGTTTCTTCTTCCTGAATAATTCCTGTTACTAATGAGTATCCTGTACTTTTAGGTAACTACAGCACTTCAACATTTAAGATGGGCCAATCCTTCCCACTGCATTAGAGCCAGTGAACACAATAACTTGCTAACAAATGAAGTAAGGAAAGACAAAAAACAGTGGATGGGCTAATCATAAAAGCAAGGTTCTATCCTCTGAAAGTTTGCCCATTTTTAAAACATTATGTTTAGATTAGTTCCTGTTTCTCAGTTAAAATACCAGGCTGCTCACTTATACAATGAGGTTTCTTAAATTCAGGAAGCGTTCCCAAGATATACTGAAAAAAATCCTCAAACCAAAACCCCTACAAAAACAGTGGTAAATGAGGAACAAGACAGAGCCAAACACACAGGCTGAAAACAACTTGTGGCAGTGAGTCTAAATTAGGAATAATCAAACTTTCTCCTTATTAAAACTGTTACCTACTTCCTCATTCATTAATATTGTCCTTGTTTACACTTGCAGCCAGGCCAAAGATTTTCCCCTCCCTCTAAATATAATTTCCTGCTATTGACAGACATGTTCAAGTGCTGGATGTGTGTATGTCTACATGGCATACTGCAGGCAGAGGCGAGCCTTCTTGGCCACCATCCAAGCCAGCTGTAAATGAGCCAGCTCCAAACTGGAAGCTGTGTAAGCACAATTAGCACAGCAGTAAGCCTGATCTAACACACCCTGCCAAGAGACCGAGCTGATTAGCTCCAGCTCAACACAATGGGAACGATGGATATGGGGCTTCTGCCTTGGCTCCACACAGAACGTGGGCAGCTGAAGACAAGCACATCAAGCTCACATCTGCCCACAAGACATGGTGTAAGTACATCTTCTCTTGGGGTACGCCCTCTGCTGCAAGCACTATGCTTTCACTCTGCATGAACTCCCAAAATACTCTGAGGGCTGTGAGCAGATGGAGGGAACAGGGTCTCCAGGTGAGAACATCTGAGGCAGTATGAGAAAAAAGGCAGCAGGCAGGTGTTTAGGCACCAGGCACCAAAAAAGCCAAAGGGAAAGGTGAGGGAAAGGCAGAGCAAAGCACTGCAAGACTCCACAAACTGATAAAGAGCACTCCACTTCTGGCTTCTATCAGATCCAGAGCAATAATGACCAAAAACCATTACCATACTGTAGATCTTAAATGGGTTCTGCACAGGTGGTCCCACCAACAAACAAAGAATTCACTACTTTTGGCGGACATTCGAACAGTCCAAAAGGGGAATGTGCTCAGAGAAGGAGATCTGTTATCAAACTGGGACCCAAGAAATTAATGCTCCCCTGGTGCCATACTTTTTATTAAAGGAGCAGTGTCAGTCTAGTGGTTGGCAATAGTAGTATGAGAACTTATAAATTCAGAGAAAAATCAGACAAAAATCAAAGGGTAGCAATGATAATCATCAGGGAAAAGAAAGGCATATTTTAAGAAGAGCACCTGAAAAGACTGGGAATGTTTACATTTAAAAGGAGAGTGATAAAATGGTCATTGCTAAACTAAATTTATCAGAAACCAACCTACACAAGTTAGTGAGCTTCTGTCCACCCAGTAATAGAGCACATGGGCAAGAGGAAATTCCATTGAAGCGCCCCAATCAAAGGCAACAAAGAAAACTCCTTATTCAACACAATTATTTTGTTGCATTCTGTGTCAACGACTGTTCCTTCGCAAACACACAGTATCTTTGGAAGGTGGTGTTCATGCCTGTTTTCTTTTTCCTCCCACTCTACTGTAAAGGAGTATTTTTAGCTTTCAGTTTGAGCTTTCTGACGTATGGGACAGGTATAAGCAAGAGACAGGAGGGACCCCACAAGGTGTAGCAGGCAGACTCCTCCACACATTCATATTCTGCAGATTAACCAGTTTTATTTTGATCTTTGAGATTTTTAGATTACACTGTGTATATGGAGGTTTTCCATTATTTGCTAGCTTAAAATATTTTCTTTGAAAAGGTGTTTGATCTGTGGTGAAGACTACACATTCTCAGCAGAGTACAAGCAGTTTATATACTTGTCCCTGTCCCTTGCCTTATCATCAGTTTGGGCTCTACACCTGCTGGCATTTCACACAGAATTTCTCACACTCTCGTAACACAGATCTCAGTCATATATATCTTTATGATTCAAGGCAGCATTTGAATCACTGATACTTGCTTCAAAGGAGTGTTTTTCTTCCCTTTTCCCTATCCTTTCATAAACTTCTAAAAACATGACCGAATCAAACCAAATTAATCACACCAGGTTAAGAGACATAGACAAAAGAAAAACTG
>VZUA01084690.1:0-10319 GCA_013401035.1 Horornis vulcanius
ATTGCTGCAGCCCAGGAGCTCTGTGAGGAAGCCCTGAAGCACTACGAGGACTTCCCCAAACTGTGGATGATGAAAGGACAAATTGAAGAACAAAAAGAGCTGGTAGAGAAAGCACGAGAGGCTTATAATCAAGGGGTAAGATGGATGTTACTGCAGCTTTGCTTTGTGCTGCTGGCATGGACAGATACCTGGTTTTGAATCAAAATGGAGAGCCAAAGACATGATATCTGTAATTGGTTAAAACAGTAAAAGAAAAATAAAATAAGCAAGAATTTCTCTTACCTATTACCCATATCCAAGATTGACTTTCTTGCTTGAGAGAGTTCTCTATGCCTGACTCCTCACAGGCAGGAAAAAAGGCTTTGCAAAGTAATTCTCTAAGACCTGTAAAGATTAAAACCAGAACTCTTAAAAGAAAATCTCAGCAGCTCTTAGATACACACTGTGCAAGGAAGTGGCCTACAGAGCACTCTCTCTTTTAAATGGTAATTGGTGTCCTTGGGTATGAATGCTCAAAGTCATCAAAGTAATTTGGACACAGGTTTCTGCCAGTGTCCGTATCCTAATGACTCTCTGCACACTCTGCAGTGGTTTGGGGATGTATGAGAGCCCTCCGTCTGCAGAAGAAGCACAAATTGTAGCTGTGTTAAGGGAGGTGTGTTCTTTCTCTTACTGCTGGGATAGCTCAGTTGTACCTGATGTACCTGACTATTTTGGATGCAAGAAAAAATTCACTTCTGTGGTGTAAAAACTAACTGGAGAAATTTGAGAGACATAATGAACTTGTTCACTCTGTTTCTAAACTCTCCAGGAGGATATAGGGAGGGAAGCTCTTTTCTACAGGAGTTACAAGATTTATTTTTTTTTTTCAAATTTACTGATGAGCATATTTTTTAAAAAAAAAAACAGTTGAAGAAGTGCCCGCATTCCATACCCTTGTGGCTTTTGCTGTCCAGGCTGGAGGAGAAAGTCGGGCAGCTGACTAGAGCAAGAGCTATCTTGGAAAAGTCTCGCCTGAAGAATCCAAAGAACCCAGATCTCTGGTGAGTTGTGTGGAGTTGAACTGAATTTGGGCTACAAATTCAATCTGTTCTACAGGCCAGCTATTTCACATCATCTCAGCAGTTTGAGCCTGGGACTTAGGACCACGCCCATCCTGGAGTTTCTTCTGACTAATAACTTCCCTGAATAGCAGAAATGCTTTGGTGATCCTGGCTAGCTACTCTAAGGATCTGGGAACTAGTTATTTCTTTACTGATAGCTGTAGTGCACAGAGCATGCAGAGTGCATGGGGCTTTCTCCTTTCTGTTACAGTCCCATTTTCAGATTGTTTTTTATCTGGGCCATTAGGGAATAAAAGTCACATTCATTTTTAGATGTAGGGGAATGGGAAGATGTCAGTCACCTACAGATACTCAGAATATGGGCAGATGTTTGCAGTTTCCAGTGACCCTCGTGTGACTCAGTTTGTTTCAGCCTAGTGAATGTTGTCATAAATATCATCAGAGTCTCTTCCTCACCAGGTTGGAGTCTGTGCGTTTGGAGTACCGAGCTGGGCTGAAGAACATTGCAAACACATTGATGGCCAAGGCACTGCAAGAGTGCCCCAATTCAGGTGAGCTGGATCTCAGTTCTATCTTAAACACAATTGTTTTGCCCAGTTGATAGAAACACATTTTTTCCCAAGATGGCTTTTCTGGCCAGGTCTCAGAATATGGCATTTTGGAGAGGTGTCAGTCATCCTTCTGCAGAGGAAATGTTGAGGGTCTTCGAGAACAATCCCAGTTACTTTGTGTTCTCTCACACATGAGGAGTTGGTCGTGTCCCATTTTTCTGCAGTACCCAGTATATTATTGGATCCATGGTCCACAGTTTGTCCCCAGGCTTCCTGCAAAAACATCTTGGATATGTGTGGGCTTTTCTCGGAAGCTGGTAGAAGTCTGCCAAGGTTTAAAATGAAAGAAAGACACTTCTGTGTTTGTAGTTAGGAAGTTTAGTGGAAAAAGAATGGTGCTTTCCCTGTCCCTCTGGAGTACAGGTGGCCTTAGGAGATTCCCAGTTGTTGATTTGCCTGCACTGGTTGCACCACTGTGAGTTTAATAACTTGTGCTGGCAGCAAATTTCCACCACAGTCGTGGTTAGGGGGTCACAAACCATAAATGTTCAGTCCTGGTTTTTGATTATTTTAGCTCATGTAAGAAAAGGCTAAGAGGTCATATGATGTAAGTCAGTTCTAACCAGCAGTGGAAACATTGACCTCTTGGGATGGGAGGATACAGTACCTAACACATCCCTATTTGGGGCAGAATTGCAGGAAGACTTAATTATTTAAACATGTTGACATCTTTGGGGAGAAGATGTCACATAACTACAAATTGTAGTAACTTACTGCAGGGCAAGGCTTGGCTTGCCTTCAGGCTAGGTTTTGGAAGGTGTTTAATTGGTGGCTGCTTAAGTCTCAGTAAAATAATTGGGAAATAAGTGACTTTTATGACATGATAAACTCATTACAAGGTACTCACCATGTGAGTGGGTCACCAAAGCTGCACCACCCAAAATCCTGCTTTGATTTTGTGAATGACCTAATGAGTGTTTGCCACCACAGGCTGTTTTACAGATCTGCCTGTTGCTATGGAAATGGGCAGCAGGATCTCAGTTTTTGTTTAAACAATTGCTTCCAACTTTATCTTAGACCTCAACAAACCATAATCAAAGCCCGCAGGACTTGGCTCGTTGGCAACCTGCGGTCATGTAAACCAGAGGTTTGGGTCCCTTGATTGCTGAATTGATTCCTGATGGGTGGCAGGCTGCACAAAGAATAAAACAGAAATATTATGGTGTTTGTGATCCTATTTATAAAGAGCAAGAAGAAGAGAGTTTCTCTCCTGGCTGTCACTGCAGTTATCAAAGCTCGTGTGTGTTCCCGTGGTGCTGTTTATGGGAAGTGAGAGCTCTTTGATGGAGTCCTGGCAGACACCAGCTCTCAGGCTTTGCTTTGAAGTGATCAGGTGTGCCTGGCTGACATGAGAAACTGCAGATTTCATGCTCCCCTGAGCATATTTCCTTCCTTGCTTTTGGCAGTGAGGGGAGCTAGGGATTAAACCCAGCTTTCCTGGATCTACTCTGTCCTTCATCAATGTGTGTGGAGCCAGCATCAATAAGACTGTGGTGCTCTCCAGCACCCTTGAAACTGCTCCCAGACTGTACTTTGCACTTTTTGAGACTTTTGCCACTGCAGTTGCCTGTTCAAACAGACAGATGCCTTTTCCTTTGGAAATGCTGATTTGTTCTCTTTGTCCCAGAGTTTGCAATGTCTCATCTGAAAAGCCTGAACTCTTGGTTAGACAGTGCTGGAGCTGCAGGAATTGTGGTACAGAAACCCTCAGAGCTGAAGCTCCAGCATTGTGCACACAGTAGCTAAAAATTCAGAGTACTGAATGAAGTATCCATGTGGAAAGAGTGATCTGGGAAGAGGTTGGGGGTGAATAACCGCCAGGGTGGGGAGGGTTAACCTCAAAATAACACTAAACAATCTTCCTACTTGGTTTGATTAAGGAATCCTGTGGTCAGAAGCAATTTTCCTTGAAGCGCGACCACAACGAAAGACCAAGAGTGTGGATGCTCTCAAGAAGTGTGAACATGACCCACATGTCCTGCTGGCTGTGGCCAAGTGAGTTCCTGTGCTTGATGCAGTAAAAATATCTGTCTGTGTGTGGCTGCTTCCAGGGTGGAACACTGCACTCCAGCACAGCCATGTGATTCTGGCTGCAGCAGCTCTAATAAGTCCCAAAGCAAGGAACAGCTCTCCAGCTTTTGCTAGTAACTGTGCAAATCTCTCCCTTGATTCCAAGTGGGGAATGTCAGCCTGCCCTTGAGCTGTTCTGGTGGGTCTGGGACTGGCACAGGCAACAATACACTCACACAAAGCCCTTTGCCAGGGCTGGGTATTGGCACCCTGCAAGCTGCTTTCTTTCTGTCCCTTGAAGAGGATTTCACTGTGCTGTCAGGTGAACTAGGCTTTATTAAGTGGTTCAGGATATGTTTTAAGTATCTGTGAATACAGGGACATTTTTTGTTGGTTATTTTTCAAGTTTTATGTGGCTGACTGTGTAGTTTTCATCTTTTCTCTCTATCCTAGATTCTGTCAGGTATCTTTTTAAATTCTGAGCTAGATATTCTGCTCCTGAATGTTTCCTATATCAGTGTTCTTCAGGTGTGTCCTTTCCCAGAATGCAAACCACCAGCCATTCTGTAGTTTGCTTCTCTGAAAAGGGAAGATAATCTACTAGGAACTGTTTTCTCATCCAGGTTGAGTTGTGAGGATTCCAGTGCTGAAAACCTGCTGTTAGAATTCACTTGTGCCACATCCTGCTCTGATGTGTGAACAGTCTTACAGCAGCTGTGATGGAAACAAACTTACTTTTCTCCCTTTGTGACTAGCAGAAGAGGTTAATACAGGAGACATTTTGTTCGAAGTTGCCCAATTCTTTCACAACTCTACTTCATAAGCCAAAGAAAACTGTAGGATACACTCCAGTGACTGCAACGCTGGGTTCTGCCAGATCCTGACAGCTGACTTGTTCAGCTTCAGCAGCAAGTGAGAAAAATGTTAACTTTTGCTTTATGACAACTGCTCCCAGGCCCCTTCTGGTGCAACCTCAGGCTGCTTAACAGCTAATCCCAACATAAACAGCTTCCATCACCCATCAGGACTTGCCCCTGTAGGTACAGAGTGTCACACATCTGTGACAAACTTTTGTTAAATATGTTGCTGAAAATGGCCACTGCTTGCAGGTGTTAAACCTCTGCTATCATTGTTTGTGCTCTTGTAAATCACAGTTTATTTAACATAGAACAATCAAGGGTATTATAGGGCTTAAAACCAATCACATAAGCTGTATAATTTTATGACAGGCTAAGCTCTTTATGAGGGTGGCTGATTTGATAAAGACCTTTTAGCTCAAATGAACTCTTTAATGCAAAGGAGTGAAACCAAGAGACTCTTGACTCAGCTGGTTCATTACTGGGGAGAAATTTCAGTGTTGGCCAGAGCCTGGATGAAATGGCAGCAGTGGGGCTGTGCCAGGCTGGGGTTTGAGTGCAGAAGCTTCCATGCTTGTTTTTTCTTGGAAAATGGGGCTGACAAGGTAGCTCTGCTCCACCCCACTCCAGCAGGCTTTGTAGGTGTGAGCATGTGACCGTACAGCAGCCAGTTACCAGCTTTTAGAAGTTATTTAATTGTTAGATGCTAAAATGGTCTTGAAACGTAAAGAAATTGAAGGAGTGGGAATAGATGTAGGCATGTAATGCTGTCTCTTCCACACCAAATCTGGAACAGCAAAATTCAAGCAATTGAGGCAGCAAAAGCTGAGCTCAGTAATGCTTCCCCTCTCAGCAGAATCTGTCTGTGGCTGGGCTAAGTTACCCTCTAAGTTATCCTGCCTCACTGTGGGGCAGTGAAGAGGAAGTGCTGGATGTTCTTTTCAGTCCTCTCACTCCCTTCCCAGGGGCAGGATGGTCTGCAAGTTGCCTAAAAATTTGCTGCTTACTTCCTGGGAGAGCAAAGAACTGGAACACCTGCAGAGCCTTTAAGTGTTGGAGCTCTTGTGGGTTGGCATCTTTCTCTAAAGTGAGGCTGTTTGTCAGCTCCCCTCTGCTTTTCCCAACAGGCTGTTCTGGAGCGAGCGTAAAATAACCAAGGCCAGAGAGTGGTTCCACCGCACGGTGAAGATAGACTCTGACCTGGGGGATGCCTGGGCCTTCTTTTACAAATTTGAGCTCCAGCATGGCACAGAGGTGAGTGTGTGCCTGGGAACAGGGGAGGCAGCAGCAGTCCCTGGCTGGCAGGGGTTGCCCTGTCCTGGGATTGCTGCAGTGCTGGGCTGAGCATGCTGCCACTGCTCCTGCCTGTGTGGTCGCAGGGGAGGCTGGCTGTCACGCCTGGTCACAAATGAGCATGAACAGGCCTGTGTGGTGGCTCTTAAAAGGTGCTGTCATTAGCTGAGCTGTGTTTCAGGCAGCTTTGCTGTCCAGAGTTCTGCTGGTTCATGCAAAAATCCCTGAAATCAATCTTCCTCCTGTAAAACTCAAGCTTGCTCAGAGGGGACTGTGCTGGAATTGTGGTGCTGGGTTTGTGTAAAGTGGGGCTGTTTCTTCCCAAGTGTCGAGTACAGGCTGCACGTGAACACAGCCAGAGGAACAGCCGGCTCTAATCTCTTACAGCAGTTTTTACTGCTGATACCACTGAAATGATGGGGGTGTTTATCTTCTGACTTCAGAGAGACCTTTCACTTGACACAGCTCCTGCAGGTGGTAATGCACAGGAAGTTCCTGCTGCAGTTTCTCTGCAATAGTCAAAAGTTGCTTACCTGCAGCTCTGCCAGTTTGTTCAGCCAGGCAGGAGGCTTGCTGCTTCTGAATTTTCACTTGGACTTCCTTTGAAAATAACAGACCCCAAACCCCACCATAATCTTTGGAAGAGTGTTTGAATCAGGGAGGGTTCAGTTTTTGGCTGTGTTCTGGAACAAACCAGGACAAACTGTCATTTCTCTTCCCTGTAGGAACAACAAGAAGAGGTGAGGAAGCGCTGTGAGAATGCCGAACCCCGCCACGGAGAGCTCTGGTGTGATGTCTCCAAGGACATAGAGAACTGGCAGAAAAAGATTGGAGAGATTCTTGTGCTTGTGGCAGCCAAGCTGAAAAATACCTTCTAGAGTGTGCTGGCCTCAGCTGCCTTAGAGATCCCTGTAGGACTTAAACTGCTCATGGTGCATTTGCCCTTTCAGTGGCACAGATTTCAAAGGATGGGACATGGATGATGATAGGAAAGAACTTTCTCCCAAAAGGAAAAGCTGCTTCCTTCTTTCCCCAGCATGGCCATCAGCTTCTGCAGCACATGGGAACATTGTAGCTGGTGTCACGTAGGAGACAGGAGCAGTCTTGTGCGGCTCTGTTGGCGTTTCCATGTTGATTCCTGATTCCCCCCTGCAAACACAAGCTTTAGTTAGCGCTTGTATGGATTCTGACATGTGGCAGTCCCTCTGTTCTTGGCCCTGGCATGTGTTCCCTGTCCCCTTTAGTGTTTGGCCCATCTGATGTTGGTTCCTTGTTAGCAGATCTGTGTTGTTGCTGTTGGAATGCAGTGAGTGTCCTTGAAGGAGATGGGTGGAGTTTTGGGAGCAGCCCAGCAGCACAGGGAAAGGTCTGGGCTGGCTCCTCTTCTTTAGGTGCTTTAGTTTGGTCTCTGCTAACAAGCTGCTGCACAGCTTGGAGGTGTTCCTCCAACCTGAGCAGCTGGAGCATTTTGTCAAATTCAAAAGCATATTTTTAGAGAACTTTTCCTCAATTTTTAAATGTATATAGTAAAGCTTATTCTTTTAGGTGTCTGAGTTCATTAAGCACAGTGGTAGTTTAAAGTAATAAGGCAAAACTCAGCAATCCCTGAAAGCCCTTTTGAAGGAAGAACATTTATTGAGGGTTTTTTGGAGACTGTGCTGTTACACAGCTGTGACTGCCTGTGGGGAGGTTTGGTTTCTATCTCCAAGTGCAGATAGAAAAAAGCAAACTCAAGAGAGGGAAAGCTTTGTGTTTGGGACCCTTTGTACACTGTCTTCAATTTTTGACACTTGTGATGTGTACTATTTTTACCCCAACCTCCTGACTTTCTTGTGATCATAGAATGAGAAGCTGTACTGTCTTGCACCTGAGGCTATAGCAGCTGTATCCAGGTCTGTGGATGTGCATTATCACATGTATTTGGTTGGAGGAGAAATTCCCTTATTACTTGTTGGAGAATATGTATAAAATACAGCTTCTTTTTTTTTTGTTGTTTCCTTCTGTTGTCTTCAAGTGTGGTCTTGCCCTTTGATTCTGACTGGGAAGAGTGGGTCTGATAGCAGAAACCTTTGGACTTATCAGGCTCCCACCACTCTGGGAAGGTGCCTGCCAGGGGTGGCTGCACCAAGCTGGGCTAAGGCCTCTTGCCAAAATGGATGAGAAGCCCAAAACGGATCTTTTAACGCTGGAGCAGAAACGGTTGATCTGGAAGCAAAAGCCCTTTTTTCTTTTGGTTCATAATGGGGACTCCTGTGAATTCTCTGGAATAGCTGATGAAAGGGTGTAGATCACAGACGTTCTGTGGAATTGTAGTTTCCCAGAGGTGAGTGAGAAGCACTGGGAGTTGAGAGGTTCTTGCTCAGGGATTTTGTGCCGTTGCTGGCATCCTTCAGGTGAGTGGGCTCAGAGAGAGTGGAAGAGTTTGGGAAGGAGAAGGGTAGACATGCCAAGGAAATCTTTCTGGACAAGGGTTCAAGACTGAGGCAGAAACTGCAGGATAAGAACAAGTTTAAAAGTAGTTTTCAATGTGTGCTGTCCTTNAGTTTGGGAAGGAGAAGGGTAGACATGCCAAGGAAATCTTTCTGGACAAGGGTTCAAGACTGAGGCAGAAACTGCAGGATAAGAACAAGTTTAAAAGTAGTTTTCAATGTGTGCTGTCCTTCAGTCTCTTGTGCTCACATGGGAGCTGTATCCTACTTTTCTGGGCAGGGAATGTGGCATTCTGATTCCTGGTGTAGTGATGTGCTGGGGAAAGCTGGGTGCCTGTGGTGCATAAATCCCTCTGCCCAGCAGTGCTGTGGAGTTGGTGGCTGCAGAATTTGGATGGGAAAGGGAAATAGGAGTTGCAGTGGTGTGGCTTTTCCTACTGAAGAGATTCCTGACTTGTGTTGGGAGCATTTCCCTTGAGCCAGATAACATGGGTGCAACACACTGATGGGATCTTCATGCTACCCCTGCCCTTTGCTTCGGTGGCAGCACCACATCTTGCAAGGAATTTTTGGGATGTGAAGCCCCAAGGAAGGGGCCCTGTGCTGTGCCACCTTCTCACAGCATCAGGCTGCTTTGGCCACCTGCTCCTGGTACCTGCAGCTTCCCTTTCCTTTGGGCTACATTCCTTAGCTTGGGGATTATTTTTTCTTACTTAAAGGGATCATCAATCTTAGAGTCATTTAGTGTTTATAGATGTCTTGGTGGTTTTTAAATGGATTATGGCACCCATGAATTTTAGCTATATATAGAGCTCAATAAAGAAGTTATATGGGTCCTGTCCCAGTGGAATGTTGCAGTGTGCTGTGGGTCCCACTTCCTGGGCAGGAACATTCTCACCAAGCTAAGCAGAGCTGGGTTATTCACCATTTGTTCTATTTCTTACTCAATCACCCACATTCAGCTCCTCAGCGGAGCCTTGTTGCTGTTCAGTTCAGTTTTTCCCAAAATTGATAACATATTGAGTCAGGGCAATTTCCGTGCCTGGGCTGGGGGTGAGGTACAAAATGCAGAGGGGAAGGAGGAGCGGGCTTTGGTTGGAAGCACAAGGACGCTCCTCGTGTTGATATTTTGGGGTTCTCACCCTGGACGGTCACTTTTGCCATGGCTTGGGGCCGTTGTCAGTGTTCACCCACTGCCGTCTGTGAATCCAGAGTGAAACAATCGCCCCACGCCAACAGAAATCGAAACTGCGGGGGTTTGCAGCACAGCGTGCAGCTCCAGGAGAGGCACACGCGTGGGTCGGGATCCCCGGGTGGGTGCGAGCAGGGGCTACTGCCCTGCCTGTCCCACCCGGGCAGGGGGACCTTGTCCCACCCTCAGCGCTCCGGGGGGGGCCGGGGCTGCCTCCCCCCGCGGGGGCCGGGGCTGGGCCGGCGGCGGTGCCGTGTCCCGGGCCCGTCCCCTCCCACCGTGGAGCCAAGTTCAAACCGCGGGCCCCGGCGCAGCGGGACGGGGCCGGACCGGGCTCCCCGGGGCCGCCGCAGGGGCCGCACCCGCGGGGCTCCATGGTGAGTGCGCCGGGACAACCCCTTCTCCCCGGGATCCCCTTCCTCTTCTCCGGGACACCCCTCCCCGAAGCACACTGATAGACCGCAGCCCGCCGCACTGCCGGGATGGGGTCGGCTCGGCCGGGGTGGGACTTGCAGCACCCGCGGTGGGGCTTGGGACCTGTCGGGAGGTGACTGGCTCTGCTGAAATGAGGCCTGGAGCGACCGGGAGAGGGGCCGGTCCGTCCGGGAAGGGGCTCGGACCGCTCGGGATGGGGCCGGACCACTTGGGAAAGGGCTTGGGGTAGTTGGAATGGGGCTGGGCTGGGTCCAAATGGGACGTGGATCCTTAGAAGGGTCGCGGTGGGACAGAGCTGGGTGTCCGTGAGAAGGGGCTCTGGTCTGGCTGGGGAATCTGGTCCAGCTGGGATCAGGCTACTGCGTCTGGGATGAGGCTTAGACCTCGCTGGGATGGGGCTTGGATGTGGCTGGTCCTGAGGGAGAGAA
>VZUA01084697.1:2509-16476 GCA_013401035.1 Horornis vulcanius
AAAAAAAAAAAAAAAAAAAAAAGAAACCCTGAGGATTAGGTTTAATTATTTGGATTTTCAATGCCTCTGTGACAAAGTACCACCAAGAAGGCTACAAGAAAACTCTCTGAGCAACGGAGCAAGGGATAAAGTGCTATTACAAATCCAGAAACTAACTGAACTAAATTAAAAAAGGAGGTATAACACACGATCAATATTCAACATAGTGAAAGATTACAGCGGCTGTTCCCCGAGGACAGGTTTTGTCTAACATATTCTTCAGCTATTTGCATAGGAGAGTGAACTGAGATGTGGAGAGACTGCATATGACACGATTGGTTTGGGGGGCATTGAGCTGACCTTGGCTGCTCTGCCTCTTAGGAGCACTGAAACACTTCATCTTCACTGCGGGTTGTCTTGGGAGACGTTCACTCGCTTTAGTTACAGAAAATATAAAAACACAGCTGTTTAGCAGTTAAGGAGAAACCTGAGAAAGCACAGAATAATGAAGATATTTACTCTTTTCTTGCAAGATGCCTGGGAAATGATACCCAGAGGAACAGAACGGCAATTTTAAACAGATATAAAACGTCCTCTTTTCTCAAGTCCTGCATTGACCTCTGGAGCTCACTGTCACAGGCTTTCTTGCAGATCAAGAGTTCAGAAAGTCCTAAAGTGAATTAGATACATTCAGAGCAGTAGCAATGAAACACATTTACCAAAGCTTATGAAAAACATCTTTTATAAAGACACCAAAAGTTTCTTGGGCAGGTTTACAGCACTATGTGTTTTGAAATCTGAAAACAAACTATCTCTGTTTGAATGAGGGTGAAAAACCTCCCTCTTCCTTGCGAGCTATAAAAATTAACACTTCACTAGGAACTTGCACACCAGAACTGGAACACCTGGACAAACTGGCAGAGCCATTACTGCTCCCAAGTCACAGATGGGGAATGGGACAGAGTGAGGCACTCAGTGGCAGTGCTGGATTATAGTCAGGGGATCCCTGGATTTTTTTGGCTGTGTGCTCGCCAACAAGCTGCCGTATCTGCTGACCAAACAAGCCCAGAGAAGCTCACTGGGGAAGAAGAGGTGCTTCCTCAGCTGCTCTCAGCCCTTCTCCCATCCCATCCCACCTCAGATCTGCACTGCAGAGGAGAACTCCCCAGGGAGCTGCTGCTTCATCAGCACCAACGCTGGGATAACTACGGACACTGTATGGGATGACTTCCCAAACCCCATTCTCTCTGTTCCCTCAGCTCCCTGCAGGGTGATTTCCATGCAGATCTCTCTGGCAGCAGAGCACTGGCAGGCTCTGGAGGAGCAGCACAGCTCTCATCAGTTTGGCCAGCAAAAGCCCCCTCTCATTTTCACGGCAGGTTGCATACCTAGGTGGATCACTGAGGCTGAGCCTGGCTGCTGTCAGCTGGGAAGCAACTGTGCAGAGCAGGAGGTGGGGAGCTGAGGAAAGCCTGCCCTTCATGGTTTCCTCTTTGGTGTCAAGCCAAGCCTGTGGGCAGCCACCAGCTCCATCCACAGTCCAACCCTTTGCTTCTCTCCAGATGACCATATTTGCTTTCCAAACGTTCCTTTGACAGACACACGTCTTCCCCCTGAGCTGTGCATTCCAATGTCTGCACATATTCACTTATGATTAAAAAAAAAAAAAAAAGATTAAAAAAATCAGAAATTACTTTAAAACCTGTAATGGCTTGAGGAGTCTCTAGAGTGAAAGGGAGGAGGGAAGGGGGAACCTGGGTTAATAAAAGCTGTTAATTAGAGTCAAATTTGCTGCTTAATGTGTCAAGAACTAGTGAGTTACGAGTTAATCAACTGTCTCAGTTCCTTGGGAGAGCAATAAAGCTGAAGCCTGAAAATGGAAGGACAAGGTCAGAGCCTTCAAAGGAGGTGTCTTTAAAATCACTTAATCCTAAGGTCCAAGCTGTGAGACACCAGGACTTGCCCTATCCTGAACATCCTGTTCTATCACTGATCATCAGCATTCCAAGCTGACTTTCACAGCACAGTCATCCTTGCTTTTTTACCTTTTTATCTGCTTTACTTGGGACTTTATCATGTGGGACAAAAGGCACAGAAAAGATTGGTAACTCTTCAAACCCTTAATTTTTTGTTTCTGCTGTTCTCTTTCAAAGGATATTGCAAAAACCCAAAGCAAAAGGCAGAGAAAGAAACATGGAGGAGCTGCAGAATATCCATCAAACCCTGAGTTCAGAATCCAGTGTTGCTTGTGCAAGACCATCAACATCTCCCTACACCATGCAGTCAAAGAAGTTGGCACAGCAGGAACTGCCTTAGAGAATAAATTAATAAAAACATCAGAGAGGAAAGAATGAATAAAGCTTGTCAAGAAATGAAGGGTTCAGAGATGGAGCATTTCCCACATTTTAATGCATCTGGGAGATAGAAGGCAAATGATGGGTGATTTACTTTTGCCATTGAACTATGGAAAGATTTAATCTTTTTTCGCTCTAATTTACTCTTTGCAAGTCTGGCCTAGATGGAGTACATCCTTCTTCTCTGCAACATGCCAGCCATCACTGCTGTGCCACTGTCATTGCTAAGAGAAGGAAAGGTGCAGTTACTGTAGGACCTCTGCCATCACCCAAGAGCTTTCCCAATGAGGGGGGTGCAAAGGGAGCTAGAAGATAAATATTTACAGCAGAGGATTCCACCAGACTTCCAAACTTCTGCTCAAACAGAGGGCATGAAAAGCTTTTTTATTTTTTTGATTGAGACACTCAGTTATGGACCTCCCCCCCAACCCCAATGAAGCTGTTAATTCATGAATAGCATTCATCACTGGGCATTGCTCAGTGTGGGGCACCACAGTAGATCTCAATTTCCTGCTCTTGCACCACGTCTCCCTCTCTCTTGCCTTCCCTGCACAGCTCCAACTGGAAGTTTTAAAAGAAAAATGCTTTTCTTGAGAGGTTTCTTCTCCTGCCTTCCAACCTCTGCTTAGTTTAGGGGGCAAATGTGCCATCTAACTGTTGTGGAGACAACATGATTCCCAAAGGTTGGGACTTGGCACAGAAAGGGAAAAGAACAGATGTTCATAGATTTCATTGCAAAATGTAATTACCCACGGTTTTGAACACTACATACAACATATTCTAGTAAATGTAAAGCAACAGGAAGTGCCCTCTGTGTCCTTGTGGGCATCTTGGGTGCTCCTCCAGGTCTCACCTGTACTGTCCATACTGCAACATTTCAGCACAGCAAGCAGCAGCTTTCTGAAATGTGAGGAGCACGGAGGATCACTTCACATAGAACCAAATAATCTTTTTAGCACTAATTTTCTTGTTCTCTACAACATCCAGGTCCTGAGGGAAAGCAGAGCCCAAAGCTAGCACTGGATGAAAAGATTAGTTGCTTCTGCATTAAGATGCTTGTAATGATTCAGCAACTTCAAGCTATCTTTCTACCAACAAGGAGTCTTTGTGCTTCTTCTGTAATCTGATAGTTCAAAGTGACAAATAAAAGAATTTGACAGAAGTCATTACCACCTACAAAGCTGTTGTACATTTGTGAGTACAAATGGGTCAATTGTGCCCCAAACTTGCAGCTTTATTCAGCTGGGGGAATAATCCCATCCTTCTTTCCAAAAAGAAATCTACAGTTTTGCCTTCCTTAACAAGCAATTCACCTGAAGCAAAGGCAGCAGAGCCAAGGCAGTGTCACACACAGCTCTAGGTGTGATGGTTGCTTCCCAAAGAGCAGGTGAAGTGCACTGAGGGCACTGTCATCCTGAGAGCGACCAGCTATCTCCCATCCCACACCCCTTTCAGCCTCCTTTAAAAGCAGGCACAATAAACTCCAGGAGCAATCAATCCCCTGCTTTTGTTGAAAACTGTTGCTGCACAGAGCAAAATAACCTACAGAAAATCTCAGCAAACAATTCAGGGTCTGAAAGTCTTTTCTAACAATTAGTAGAGAGCCTATGTGTACCTCCTTCCACAGCTGCCTAGTGCAGAGGGAAGTGAAGAGGGTCACAACCTTAATTCTGGACACAGATTGGCTGCTGGTTCTTCACTGCTGAAACAGGGAGAGGAGGTTATGGTCACAGAGTAATGAGCGACATTACACTGCAATCAGGGAGCGGAGACGGGAGCTGGAGNAAAACATCCCCTAAATTAAACTCCTATTGTTCACCTCATCTCTGCCTTGGTGGATAACCCACAAAACTCTCAGCTCCTGCCAGGAGCCTGTGTGAATAATTCCAGAGCATTTTTCCTACCTGTTGCTAACATAACTGTCTATGAGCACGCCAGCTTTACGCCTCTTTGAGCCATACATATGGGAAGGTAAATTTTCAGTAATCCCTAGGAATATCCTCTTCTTTTCCCTTTTCCCAGTAAAATCTATGGTGTTGTTTTTCAGGATGAAGGGTTGCAAGTTGCGCTGCAGAAAAATCACAAGTGCAGTACATGACTCCTCAGCACTCTGTGCATCATTAGAGCGAGGTTATTAACAGGATTATGGGGGGCTGAGGGCAACGAGCTCTCATCCTTCTGGAGGATGATGTGTGAAAGCAAGGAAGGCAAATGCAAATTTGCAGAGGAACCATGCTTCATTCAAGAGGTGAATTAGTTTTCCTTCCCCTGAGACACCGTGGAGATCCTCATACCTAGAGATAACCCCATGGTAGCAAAACCCTTTTCCTGAAGACAGCTGAGGAAAAAGAATTCCACAAAGACAGCAAGACTAGAATCATCAGTGGACATCTGACTCAAATTCCATGTTGGCACCTGCTGTACAAAAATATGAACACAGACACAGCAACAACTGGCAACTGTAGCTCTCAATGTTTTGGGAAACAGAATTTGGGAAATATTGCGTAGGAACTCATGCAATGTGCTTTGAGATCTTCCTTCAGAAGCCTTCATGTGAGACTGTAGTGGCATCCTATATCCAGTGTGCTGGGATGCTAAATATAGCCAGGCCCACCGAGAACAGCTTCAAGTACTATCTTTGAAACTGCTATGGATATCAGCTCTTCCTTCAGCTCATTAACACTGCTGTAAAGTGCCTGCACAAATCTACATCAAATGAATATAATTACAGGGGAAAATACATTGCATTAACTTGTATGTCTGGCCTTCCCTTGCTTTTTCTCTCTTACTGCTAGTACACAATTTTGTTTCTATTTTTCTTCACAATTCATCTTCTTTGTCCTTCTTTTCTTTCAGCCTTTCACCTACTCCTTATTTCAAGCCCAAAGTTGATTGCTTTCCTTTCTTTTGTTCAAGTTTGATTGATTTATTCTGCACTTACGTAAATTATTTTATACAAGGCGTATAAACTGTAGAACTCCCTGCAGAACAACACAAGCACTGTTACCCATGTAGGTAAGGAGGAAAAAAAAAGTAAAGTTAACAAAATGCTAAATTAAGTAAGAATCTCTTACATCACACTTTAAAGCCTGCCAAATCTGACTCTTCAGATGTACTGCAACAGCAATTTTCTAAGACACAGGTCCTTTGCAGGTAAAAATCTTTAGTGCCAGACAGAAAAAGAAATAGAGGTTCTTCCAGCTGCTCCAGCAGGGACTAAGGAATGATGTAACCTTTCAAACAACCAGGCTGCAAGTTGGCAGAAGGTCACTACTGCATGGCCCCAAAACAATGCCATTCTCCTTGCCTACTCTAAAAAAGAAAGGGAAGGAAGATAAGGGGAGGTATTTACTTTTCATATCTCGTCTGAAACACCTGCAGGACTTCAGGCGAGTGATCTCTGCTGAAATTCATTGTATTGCTCAGTCCATCCTCTCTTAATTCATCTCATGAAACTCTTAAATGGTACCCAGGCTACAGGCTGGCTCTCTACAGAGATGGGAATTACATCCCTAATTACAAGATATGGTACTGCCCTAATAATAAGTACTGTGCTCAAGAAGTCCCCACCCAGGGGAATGAGCCTTGACCTCTTTTAACAAAGACTGCAAAACAGTTGATAAGAACATTAAAGCAAGTCCCTGCTCCAGAAACCAGGCGTTTGCTTCCTCCAAGTGCTCCAGGGCTGGCTGCAGAAATAAGCTTTGAGCTGTTCTCTCTAGTCTCAGCTGGTGATGATTGTCTGTCCCCCAGCTCAAACACAGACTTGGCAACAAGCATGCAGAGGTGTAGAAGAGGAACTGGAAGGGCAGAGTTTTACCTCCACAGTATTCACTTGTTTCACCCCACAATCCCCAAACAGCACCAGGACAAGCTCAGCTCGACAGGTCCATTCCAGGCACTGCTGGAGAAATTAATCTGAATTTTCATGCATCTTCAGGATGAACCTTCACAAGCCCTTCGCAGGAGATGATGGGCTCCTCTACAAAATGCCCAAAAGAACAGGGCCTTGCTAACCTATCATTATTGCTCCCTGCATTTCTCTACAAACAGCACCTCTTGCCCTAAGAGCTCTCCCACCTCACACTGCAGCAATCTCAAACTGGGGCCAGGTTTTCTTCTCCAGCACAGATTTGTAGCATTTAACAGCAAACCTTCAATTACCACAGTGCATGACCGTAAAACTTGCTCAACTGGAAATGTTCACTTATTTCTAACCTTGCCTCCAGTTGTCTTCTTTCTTTTGCCCCCGAAGCCATCTCAAATAGTATTCTCCTGGAGCCTCTGTGCAGCCTGCCTAGCACAAACCTAAACCATAAGTCAAAATGATTTAAATTATATGGAAATATATATCTCTCCTTCAACACCAAACTGGGAATGTGGCTTCTAATGGGACATCACTACACATTACTCATAAGGCCAAGACATGTGGCATTTCCCAGGGAACATGCATATTCTCCTTTGTATGCTGGATGACTTATAAGCAGCCATCAGTCTTTTCCTTTTGGGGCTGTGCCTTCCATAGCATAATTTGAGTCCTTAAAGTGAACCCCTTGATGTAGATTCCACCTGCCTCAGAGAAGGAAAAAAAAAAATAATAAAGTCTTGGAAATATATAGCAACAAGAAACTGGCAGGACAAACTCACACTCCCACTGTGCCAAATTGCAAGTTTAGTAATTCTGTTTTCTTCCCGCTGAGTGGAAGGTGTCATTAGCTGCTGTATTTAGAGCCACAGAAAAGGTTCTTGGAGCAATCCCCAGCCTTCCTCTGAACCAGGTGGCTGCTGACCACAGGAGCTCTCTGCAGCTGGGGACCTTCACCTTCATCTGCCTGCAGTCACCACTTCCATTTGAATGGAAAGGAAATAAACAGGGCAAGTGGCACTGTGTGAAGAGAAACCCTCAGGCTATGTTGTCCTCCTCGGGGCTGGAATTCATCCCTGCACCACTACAGCCACTTTAAAGCCCCTGCTCTGCATAAAACACTCTCGGGTGCTTTTAACTCAAGAATAGCTTTCCTTCTGGGAGAGGATTTCTCCTCTAGGCTGCTCCCTGTGGAGCACCCATTGAACCAAATCCTCATTTCTAAAGATTACTACAACAATTCAAAGAGTCCTCCTCTTACTGTGAGAGCCTTGGGAAGAGAGCACAAAGGCTTTGAAAATGCCCTGCAATCATGCAAGGTGCACTTGGGCTGGGGTCTTGTCTGCTGGCAACATCCCTACAGGCTTTTGGGACCAGGAGGAGGAATGTGCCATGCACTGCTGGAGGTTTTGCTGGCAGTGCTGTGTGGCAGAGGAGGAATGGCAGAGTGCGAATGTGATGGCTCAGTGGGATTTCAGATAAATAAAGGTACCAATCCATAACCATAGGGGGCTTCATCATGCTTGCAAGGAAGAGGGATGGGAATGGTGAGGAATTGCCCCTTTGGCGTGGTAACCCAGGCTGGGAGCACCCTGTGGTTTCCAGAGCTGTTTGGGATGGTGGAAGCGAAGACCACCTGTGCTGACAGAGAATTGGGAGAATCTGTGCAAACATTCATTATTTATAAGATAGCTGTCCAGAGGCAAATTGCCTGGAATCCATTAAAGGGAGAAATCCCAGCTCCCTCTGGCAGTTGCCTGACACAGGCCTTTTCCACTGGCAGAAAACGGAAGGGAAAAAAATCACTTTCATTTCTAATTAATCTTCTGGTATATAATACTTTTAATTAGGAGGGGGGGAAAAAAATCCTGTGTGCTCTTTGAGAGAGGAAGGAAGGAGCCAAAAGCAAAGCAGAAAGCTCTGGCATCTTGGCTGTAGTTCAGACCTTGTCTTCTTTAAACCTGAGGAGCAGGTGAGCCCCAGCTCCTTCTCTCCTCATGATGTGACCAAAGCCCCCCCAAACCTCAGGGGCTGCTCTGGAGATGAGAAGTGGGACCCTGTGTGTACAGAGTTGGCTATCTACCCCAGAAAAGAAAATCCAGGTGAAAGAGAAGCAGGAAGGAAAAGTACTGGAAAAATGCCTTGGACAGAAATGAAGCAGACTCTGTTGGACACAGCATGGGCAAGAAAGGAGAAAGGCCCAGGGAGAAAGAAATACAGCACATACATTATCTCTTCAAATTAATAACCCCCAAAAAACATTCCTTCCCCAACCCCAAATTTCCTATCCCTTCTTTTTCCTAATGTCTCTCTTCCCTGCATTCATTATTAATGCCGCTGGGGGTACAGATTTGCACTTCAGTTTCTGAAAAATTAATTTAATGATTAAAATTTCAGTCTCTGAGTAATGAAAGCAGCCCAGGCAAGCTGGAGATGCCCCTTTGCAGTCTGAAGGCCTTTGGTGTGTTGCCCACTTACCCCCTGCATGAGAAGCCTCCCTGTAGATTTGGCTCAAGGGGGAAAATATGGTAGGAAAATGTGTTTTTAAGTTGATTTAGTTCTGGTTTTGTGGAGAAGCCATTTTGGTTTAATACCCTACCAAGACTGTATTCACTGCAGAGAGTGAACCCTGGGTTCTTCCAAAGCTCAAGTACTCATGGCTTTCCACATGACCCCTTGGTAAGGGAAAATCTCCAAAGAATGTAAATATTAATCAATGCTGTATATCCACCACTCACTGACAGGCTGATTGCAGGCTCAGAGACTTTTGGTGTGGCTAATGAAATTTTCTGTGACACTGTGCTTAAAATGAAAGAACAGCAGAGAAAGGTTCTCGGAGAAAGACATCATGTCAACTCACAAAAAATATCTATTTTCTCATCTGTACCCACGCTATCAGCAGAAAGAGAGACTCAAGGAACCTGTTAACTGGTGAGGAAAGGGCAGGTGACACAGCACCCACCCTTGGATGGCAATTTCACCTCATTCCAGAATAACAGAGACTCCCACAGCAAATTCAGTATCAGCTCAAGGAAGGTCCTTTCCAGCCTGCAGCAGAGCTACCCTTCCCACCAGCTCCATGTCAAAGCAAAAAGTGGGCAAAAGACCTGCATAATTCTCCACCCTCAACTCCCAGCACTGTTATTTTTATTTATTTTAAAATAAATGTGAGAGGGATGTCAGAGCTCTGAGCAGCACAGGGAGCTGAGAAGCTCAGAACCTTCTCCAGACTGAGATTACAGAAGGACAGGGAAGGGCTGGATTTAATCTTACACATCCCAACTTTGTTTCTAAGGTGCTAAAAAATAGCAAAATAGAACAAATACACACAAAAAAAACCCCCTTGCCTTTTCAATGGCATTTTCCTTCAAGGCTTAGTTGGATTTTTACTCAGTGGAATAAAACCAGGTAAAGTGAACAGAGTCCTTGGGAAGCAACACCTTGGGAATATGGTGGAATCTGGCAGGACACTCCCCACCAGCCAAAGCAGCATTGCTTGTGCTGCCATCATGGGGAAAAGAAATGGACAAAGGGGAACAGGAAGCTCTGCCAAAATCCTCCACGGGCAGGAAAATAGCAAAGCTGTGAAGCTGAGATCTGAATTTTCTCTGAAGCAACAGGATTAGTGACAGCCCACATTGCACTTCACTGGGGTCATGATAACTGAAGGAACACTGAGCACTGACTCAAAGCCAACTCCTGGATTCAGACACTCTGCGGCTGCTCCTGAAATATTTTATCAAAGTTTCTAAAACTCTACTGAATTGTGAATTCTGGGGTAAAACCAAACATCTTTGGTAGCTCCAGAAGAACACATGCTGTGTATATCACCTGCACAGTGCTGCCAGGAACAAAAAGCAACGCACAGAAACCTATTTTTCACCACGTTTGCTGAAACTTTGCTGGGTAAATGTGCAGAGCATTGGCTGCTTGGAAAACTCGCTGCTTTTCTTCCTCAAGATGCAGCTTTGTGGAGATTTCTGAATATATGGGCTTTTATGTGCTGTTCAACTCTTGAGGTTATTCTGAGCTGAGCCTTTAGCACTCGGCCCTGTATCTACAGGACAGACAGAGCATCAGGACATGCAGGATGAGCTCCCTCACAGGCTTTCATGTGCCAGCCTTCCCACCTCAGGACAGGTTCATTCATCTTGCTCTTAAGTGTCCAGGTGGTTTTACTGAACCTGCAGCTATTAAATTTTCCCTTTTTAAGATGCTCCTGGGCAGGATCCATCCCAGCCCCAGCGCTGATGTACCGGGGGCACAGCCCCGACGTTCTGCGCAGAGCAAAGAGGAAATGGAAATGCTGGAACAAGCACTTTGGCACAGCTTCTTGGCTGGGCTAAAGGTTTATTCCTGGGATGCTGCTTTCCTGCAGACTAAGGAAAATTAAATTTAGCACTTTGCAAATAAATAGGTTAGGGCTGAAAGGACACTATTTAGGAATTTACTGCACACAGCAGCCTCAGAGATTATAGATCCATCACCGTCTATTACCTTGCTAGTTACTGCTTCCACTCTGTCTATCTTCCCTACTTACAGAGTGGTCCTTTCATCAGGTCTTTTTCTGATCCAACTTGAAACTGTCATCACCCTAATGGAATTATATGAAGAAAAACAACTTTAGGCTGCAGTGACTGCCAAAAAGCCAAGGACAACTTCTGCGCTTCCCCAGGACAACGCGGTGAGATTCCCGCCTGACAGAGACATGCACAGATGTCTGACACCCTCCTGAGCAGCACAGCAAGAGACAGCTGCTTACACACATGTCCAAAACCTCTGGGCCTCCCTGAAACTGTCAGCTGGGCCTTTTCAACACCCACACACAGGGGAAGCTTCAAGGGGACCAGCAAACTGACAGCTGATGGCAACCCTTGCTGCAGATTCATCATAGCTACACGGCACGTGGCAGTCACCAAAGGCACTGACACAATTATAAACCCCACCTTGTGCTGCTCTCCACTCTCTGCTTCAGAGGAAAATCATCTGCAGACAGTTCCCTCTCCAGGGTCAGATACGTCCCGGAAATGCAAAGTGACAGCCAGCACATGGAACACTCCCCAGAGCCTTCCATTAAGACAGACAAACCCTTCGCTTAAAGGTTTAAATTTATGACAGCTCCCCAGAACATGACTGAGATAGATCTACTGTTATCAGCTACCTGCTTTAGCTGAAACAGATTAGGGACAAATTAAAAACTTCAAGCCTCAGTTTGATATATTCCCTCCAAGATACAAGCAGAATGGTTTGTTTTCTTCAGGAAGCAAAAGATGCCATCAAAATATAATCTTGGGAGTTACCAAAGCTGGAGGTCATCCTCAGCTCTCAAATTCCCTGCTTCCCTCATGATGTGATTTAGCTACAAATCCCTGTAAGACAGATTTGACATAAAATACTTTTAGGAACTTCTTCCTCAAAGGAAATCCTCATGCAATTGGTAAAATAGAAAATACATTGGATAAAAAGGCCTAAAACAGTACTAATGTAGCTGCTCATAGCACTCACATGGGGCAGCGGGAATGGTTTTTGTGTGGAGTTACAATGATTCATGGACTTGCCTATTTGAAGCAAATGTGAGAACAGGAGGGGTTTTCCTACCATTTCCATGAATATGAACAAAGACAGTTGATATATTATCAAATCCTTAATATTATCCTTAATATTAAGTTATTACAGCTGTATCAGTGTGAAGCATTAATTCCTTAAGTCTACAGAACATAAAGAGCTGAGCTGCAAGCGCTGCTGCTCCGTAGTGTCAGGTAGAAATCCACCAGAATCCCAGCAGTCAGTCCCTGCACTAAGCTCTCCAGGAGGATTTCCAGGGCATTGCTGCATTCTGTCAGTGCTCTGTGGACACAGCAATACGAATGGATTGACACTGCACCACTGATGGGACGTGTTATGATCTGGAGAGTCCACGTGGCACATCGTGCTGAAGACTCCCCGATGCTGTGAAGTGCATCAAACTCTCAGGAAATGCCACAACTGGGTGACTGATGGGCTTCCAACCCTCTCCAGCAGAAACTGCTCCCCAAATAGTGGCAGGATGCCTCGGAGCAAAGTAGAAGGTACACTCACAGTAGGTATTATTTTTGCTTTTCTACAAGTGGTTTCATAAAAAAGAAAAATCCTCTGTTTAGATGAGGGTCCTCAGGAAAACCCAAACACGGTACAGACTGGGATCCCGTGAAGGAGAGCTGCCTACAAAGCTCCTATCTTAAGCTGGCAAGCCAGTTTGAGAGAAAGCACATTAACTGGTTTATGCTGTGCCAACTTCATGGTTAAGAACCATGTAAGAATTGAGCTTTCAGACTGTGAAGTGTGGAAGAAACAGAAGGATGACAGAGGAATTGTATGGCTGTGAGATGAGTGATGAAAGTCTCACTCCTGATGAGTGAGACAGCCCCTTTGGCTGCCAAAGGGGACCTGTGACCATGACACCCCATTCTCTGCTTCTCACTAGTCCCTCACTCCATCCTTTCCCCTCACCTGCCAAATGTGCTGAGAAGGAGACAACCACCTCATCACACAAACTGAATTTAGGCTGAAATCTTTCAACTGAAGTCCTACATGAAGGCACAACACAAGCATTTATATTTGCAACAAAAAAAGGAGAAGACCTTTATATGAGCCCAGACACATCTTTCAGATGGAGGCAACAGATATTCTAGGGCCACACCAGCATGGGAACCTTTTGCTGTGTTTCCATACTTGTGAACATTTTTTACACATACAAGAACACGTCCTCTTCCCTCCCTCAAGGTTAGAAAATCTTCTGCCCTAGTCAAGCACAGGTAGTAGCTGTAACTCCCAAAAGAAGAGATAAGTCCTACTTATATTTGTATTTAAACAATGTGCTGCTTACTCGAGACAGAAGAGAGGCAATGACTGCCACACACTCCCACTGGTGCCTTTGTGCAGGCTGAGCTGTGCTGCCATGATCTGGGCACTCACGTGCTGGTGGGTGCTTTCCTAGATGCTACCAGCTGCACCTCAGAGCTGTTTCCTGGAACTAAGTGCTTTTCTGAGAGGTCTTCTCACAAACCTGTTCCTGGAAAGGTGAAGGAGTGGTACAAAAGCCATCTTGAAGTTCCTTGGCAATGCTCTCACTGCATGCCCTCTGCAACATCAACCACCCCTCACAGCCAGCTCAAGAGAGGCTTCAGTGTTCATGGGGAATCACAAGTGGAGGAAAGGTCCACAGGGACTGCTGAAGTCCCTGACAGCATTTGTCACACAGGGATGGCAGAACAGTGAGTCTTGCTCTGCCTTGGAGCAGATCAACACCTGCACAGAGGCCCAGAATATGCCCAAGGCACAGGAAGTGACCTGTCCCCTCCTTGTGTCCAAGGACAGCAAACAACAGAGACTGTGGAGCTGCCAGGGAAGACAGCTGAGATGCAGGGTACCCAGAAGCTCCAGGCTTTTCCCCTGCAAGAGGATAAAATCCTCCAGCAATTTCCACTCCTTTTCATGTGCAGCTTTGAACAGAACCATATGCAAGTGACCAGTGGGTTGTGGCTTGCTGACACGGCTCTGCATGTTCTGCAAAATCACAAGAGAGCAGCCAGGGACAGTAACAAGCGTGCATCAAAAGCTGCTTTGCAAAACACCCATTTCATGTGTGCTGCAGTGAGAATTGGTATTATCCCCTCACCCAGGCTCCAAGGCACTGCCTTTTCCTTAAAGAGTGCTGATCACACAACCTCTAAGTAGAACATCTTTTGAAACTACCAGAGACTCAAATAGATAGATAGATAGATAGATAG
>VZUA01084732.1:0-10267 GCA_013401035.1 Horornis vulcanius
TTTTTTTTTTTTTTTTTTAATTTAGTGTACATTAGAAAAAGCCAGACATTGATTCATTTATGGAAAACACAGGAGCCATTTGTAGAATAGTGCGGTTACACCCCCTGTGGCCAGCACACGCATTTTCCAATATAGGATGCCCTTCTTTTTAATATTATGGATACTTAAAGGAGACTGCTAAACATTTTAGAGTTTCAAGTTTGTTTTGCAGAACTGAAGACTTTTTGGGACATCTGATTACTGCTGAACAGTCTTTAAAAGTGGCAGTACACACAAATCATGCACTGGCTTCTCTGAGTTTGCCTTTCATGTGCTTAGAGCAGGCCTGGTGAGACCCGTGCAACAAAGTGGGAAGCTGCTACCTTATTAGTTACAATTCTCCAAACAATGTCACACACATTAATGACCGCAGCAACAGTCTCCATAACTAAGAAACCTTACAGGGATCATGCAATTCAAATAAAAATTTAAAAATTAGTTTTGAACCACATGGTCTCATGCTAACTCAACAGCCTGCTAAAAGGAAAGTGGAGACCTCTGAGAGAATCATCACTGTACCACCCGTGCCATTACATCAGTGCCCCAGAGGACTGACTATAAACACAGCGCCTGAAGGCAAGGTTACAGCACAACAGAGCCCCAGCCCCGAGCCTTACCAGCCCTGGTGAGGTGCTGAACATGCATCATGACACCCTGGGTGTAGGCTCCGGGCTCGTAGCTGTCCATCTCCCCCGCCACCACGTGCGCGACCCTGGCGGCACGGCCGCGGATGGCGCCGGCGGCGCGGTCCAGGCCCTCGGCGTCCTGCTCGCGCAGCGCCACAATGCAGCGGTTCACGTCCTCCAGGATGTGGCTCTCTGCAAGCACAACATGACAGCTTTAACACCCGCTTAGGCACTCACACACTGCTGACACAGCTGAGCTGGGCTGCCCGACCTACAGGGCCAAACCTACACTGAACTGCCCTGAAGATCTCCTGACCATTTACTGATTCCTACAATTCAAAGGCACTGTCATGCTCTCCCAACAATAAAATACTGAGTCAAAAAGTGTTATAAAAATACGAAAACCACAAAAACTTACATAGAAAGTAAATGTTTGTAAAATAAAGAAAAATTTATTAAAGCTGCTGCTTTATTGTTGAAACCCTCTTAAGCCACTGTGAAAACACCTTCCATAATGAGTCTCCAATGACAATTGCCCAACAACTAAACTAACTTCTTTTACATTGATGCTTTAAGGTGCTCATGCTAAATTAGCAAACTATCACCCCTCTGTTTTTCTAGATAAAAAATTTTTCAACTGGCAATAGTAAAGTTGTGTTTGTGCTTACCAAACCATTCTTTGATGCTCAAATTATGTAGAAATGGGGGGGAAAAATCAGCAGGAAGGACAAAGGAGAAAATACTTGTACTAGAAGCTGGTCATAAACCAAAGCGCAATAAGCACAAGGATTCAAATAAAATTACAGAGAACAGCTATGTGGTATGTTAATATTTCCATCCATACAACCAATATTGAAGGACATACTTCTTTTTTTTTCAGGCAAAGTAATGCAAATATAAAATTAAATTTATTGTACAAAGGCAGTATCATAAAATATGGTTTTAAATGATAATATGTTTACAGCTTTAAAGCTTAAATACTTCATAAAAACTTCCCTATTAGTGCTGGTATTGAATTTCCTTTCCTACACAGCTCTACAATCTGCTTTGTCTCCCAAGAGGGTGTACTACAAGAACATTAGACATGCACTTTGTGAAGGCAATAGATCTGCTCCATCTTCAGAAGTACCAGTGAAACTTCCCTTGCACTAAGCCATGAATTAATTCAGCGCTTACAGGTTTCTTGTTAATTCAAATGACTGCCATTCTGTACATGAGTATTAAATTATGTTTTATGTTATCCAATGAATTAGACAATCACAGTAACTTGGACAGATAAAACACACCACTAGGTAATTCTAAACAACTGCCTGGGTCTGGCATGACTATCCTGGGATTCTGCCTATGCAAAAACCTATGAATTCTGGTTCAGTTTATGAAATGGCTGCATCACAGAATGTCTGTGTAAATATAAATCATCCTTATCCTTTTCAGGTCCATGCCACCACCTCCACAGTGTGCAGAAAAAGAGGAGTTTAGCAATGCTGGCTTTGTCAGCACTGTGTGCTCGGCATGTGTATATTTGGTAGCTGCACCCATGGATTGACTCCATGCACACAGGGCACTCAGAGCACTGGCAACTACCTCAGTTCCTCCAGTGTCAAACACAACACACCCAGCTGAAAAGAAGGGGCCAAATGAGCAGGTGCACAAAAATGTTCCGGGTTCTAACCTGTGCTGTACAGGTTGTGTCTCACCTTTCCTTTTCCAGGCATCTCTTTCTGTGTTCTTCCACAGCGGGAGGCTTCCAAACAAACCAGCTTGTCAATGTGTACAATGGTGGAGATAGTGGTCCGACATGCACAGAATGCAGGAAAAATAACTAAAAACCCCAACTCTGCTGCCACAGTTACATCCAAAATGAAGCAGTACGGGCCACCACTGTATTAGTTTTAATAGTATCCAGGTATTAGCAGAGACAATGACAGAATGGATTATACAACCACCACTTTAATGGCCTTACTGTGAAGAATACACTGGTTTTTACTGTCCAGCAAAGACAGCAATTAAAGAGCTTAAACCTGTGTAAACAGAAAGACAGGGCTCTTCTGGGACCCACCAAGCAAAATCTCCACCATAGAAAAATACAGTTACTGGGGTATTTCATATGATATGAATATCAGGGGCATGAAAAAAATAAAACTGCACGTGGCCTCATGGACACACTGTATGGATGGAACACATGGTGGAAAGCTCCCAGTCTCCCAACCTTTTCAAGGGATGTCACAAACAACACTTTTATGGAACACCAAACTTGAGAGTGGATGCTCAACAGAAATGCAATTAGACCTGTACATTGTAAGCCTGAGATTCCCATCAGCAGCTTCCTTCCTAACTGGCAAGACTGCTTCTAAACCATTTCAGAATTGGATATAAATTAGACTGTGATGTATGCTCTCAGATAAAGTGTTTCAAAGATGAACAAGAAGGATACAGATGTTATTAATTTTGTATAGTCCATCCTAGAAAAGCATACTAGAAAAAGCAGTTCAAGAGTTTTCTTGCTCCATCCATCCCTGGCCACACTCCACGGGTCACAGGGAAGCTACCCAATGCCATCTCACATTCCCAAGCCCCTGGCAGCACAGCTTCGTGTGCACTCTACACACACAGAAATCACAAGTGAGCCTGTCCCCAGCAAGGGCACTGCCCAGAGCACATGCTGAATAACCATAGCCAACAAGGCAGCCTCTCACGATGTTCTGAAGCTCTTCCCAGATGAGCTTCTTCACATTCAATAAAACTTTGCTTAACTTCATTTTCCCAAGTCACAAGTAAGCTCATACATTTCCCTCAGGAGATCTAATAGAAAAAAGAAACAGCACTCATCACAGTCCAGCTGAGATTGTTTTAGCCTCTATCTTTCTTGCAGATACTTCCTCCTCCTATACCAAATGCATTAGGTCAACTTTTGATTTTCGGCCAAGTATTTTACTTTCCCAAGCAGAAAAGATTAGGATGATAGACCATCTCTTTGTCATTAGTCAATGTCTAGCAGAAGAGTTAATTGTAACAGTGGATTGATAGATGTTTAAGGAAATGGTCAGATTGCCATGGCTGCCACAGCAATTATCACAGGCAGTGCACTGCACCTTCTGATTTCCCTCTGGGATTCTGGTGTTAGTCAAAAATGGCCAAAAACTATATCTCAGCTGAGCTAACCGATGGCTAATAAAGTTGTCTGACAAAGCCATGACTCAGACTGTCTCTGGGACAAAATCAATAGCTCTTTCTCTGCATGTCATCTAAGAAAAAGACAGGTGATGCCCTTCCACTCCACTTGGCACTGATAAGGCCTCAGTTGAAGCACTTTAATTAAAGTTTCTCTGCTCAGCTAAAAAAAAAATTGTGAACTAAACAGAGACACTATGAAAAAAAGAAAAGAAAAATAATTACTAGAAATTTTAAAAATGTAGTGCATGAAGAAGCATTATAAAACTCAATTTGGTCTCCTTAAGACAAAACAGAAAATAAAATATTCTTTTCTGCAAGCCGTAAATCATAAAATTAGGAATATATGCAGTGACAGTCTAGCCAAAAAATGATTTCTATCTTTTCCCATCTGTTGGCATAATAAAATGGGAAGCACAGAAACTTTGTACAAAAAGTCTGCTTCCCTTCAGATAATCCCTATTCTCTGGGCATGGTACTTTTAAGTGCTCATCCAGAAAAGGATTCCAAGTTTTCCCACAATAGCACTATCTAGTATGGCAGAAGACATGCTCCCACAGACTCAGAATGCTTTGATGAACTCCAGAAAGATACGTAACATCAAAAAAATGGTAAGAACATCCATACTTAGATTTATCAAGTTTTAGTGACAAAGTTAAGAGAACAAAGCAACTGAATGGAAAGTGCAAGACCCAGTATACAACTCCCTGTTATCACCTTTCTAGTATTCAGATAAAAAAAATAATTAAAAAAAAAAAGTTAATCTAATTCCCACCTTTTTGCTACATGCTGAAGTTCAGACAATGCTCAAGGCTAAATCTCCATCAGCAATCTTAAGAAATAGATTTTCTTGGCACTTGCAGCTCTTTTAATAAAATATCCACATTCTACAAGCAGGACAGTGTCTTAGTCATTACTCAGAAATAAAATCACTGTTAATCACTTCATGTCCAAAGTTCGTGGCAATTTCAAAAGAAGAATGTTTAAATTACTAGAAAAGTATAAAAAAAAATTACTTAGAACAAGGAAAATACATATCCTTTCTTCTCTAATTGTATTAACTATATATTCTTTATCTGCCAAATCTAAGAAACTAAATGATAATTTCTAATACTGTTTGTTGCTAATCCATCTGACAACACTAATTCTGTCTCAAACCAGAGGTGGTTTGGGTTCCCAATTACCTGGTATTTAGCCAAGTGCATTCACACTTCCAAAATGCTCCAGTTTTAGACACACAGAGCCATAACATAAGAAGGGCTGAAGTGTCTGCTGTCCAGCTTAGAAAGCAAGGAGCTTCCAGAAAGCTCTGGGCTAAAGCTTCACCTCAGTTCCTGTAAAAATTATAGAGTCAGACCTCAAGGAAAACATTTCCAGGCACCAGAAGGACAAGAAGATTATTAAGAAAAAAAAAAATACTGATTTACTACTAGGGGCAGATCAAGCATGGACAAACTCATTCCTTTCACTGATGAAGGACTGGCTCTGTGCACAGGGGCAGTGCTCTGTTGTCTTTGACATGAAGGACACTTGTGCCAGTGTCTCCAGGCTCCCCACAGGGAAATGAGGGTGGCAGCAGCAGGCAGGTGAACAGCCAGAGGCAAAGAGAGCCCTGCAGGCTCACTGAGGAGCAGGNTAGGGAAACATTTGAAGAAATTGCCTATGAAGACTAGAAATTAACTGATGCAGACAAGTGGGTGCAAAAGCTGTTGTTTCTAGTTGCTACAGAAAATGAATTTATTATTCCCTTTGTGGCAGACTTTTTCAGCACTGTTTAACTATAACCTCCCTCTGAAAGTGGAATTGTGATACCAAGAAAGATCAAGCACATACATGAGAAGCCTCCTGAGTTAACATGTATGCCTCATGTTAAGGGGACATTTCTTGAAGGAACATGTCTACAAAATTTGCCAGAGTGGTCCAGGAAACAGTAGGCTAACTTGGAAAAAACATAAAAACCAGGAGTATCCAGTACCACAGGACATAAGACAGAAATACGGTGTCTGTCTCTAACAGTGAGCTGGAGGCTGCAAACCAAAACTAGAAGACAACAGAAGAGAAAGGATGGAAGATGTCTGTGAGGAGAGAAAAGAGGGAATAGCATAAAGGTACCCCCCTAGGCAATGTTGTTCAGGATCTACCATTATCTGTGCAAGTCCCTACAGATTATTTTTCAGGGAAAAGAGACACAATACTTCATGTTTTTTAGAAACTTCAACCTGTAGTCTGAACTGGCTTCAGTTCAGTTCCCAGAAAATACTAACTGAAGTGTGTATTTCTTAAAATTTTACCTTCAGGTGAACAAAGCACTGATTGAGTTGGCAGCATCACCTTACAGTTTTCATTCACATATGCATGAATGAATCTAAAATGTCAGTATCTAAACTCATGAAAGCTATAAAAAAAAAACAAACCAAAAAAAACCTCACAGAAAAAAAAATCAACAAAACCAACCCAATCCAAACAGTAAAACCAAGCCCACCCAAAATTCTCTGCCACATCACCACCAAAACTGCAAGAAAGTATAAAAATATGTCTTAAATACGTATGTACTAATTACAGAGTTGGCAGCCCAAAATTATCAGTTTAACTAGCTGATAAAGGTTTCAGATTACAGAAAATCTCTCTCCCTGCATGAGTGAGACTCTTACAGAAATATTAATCCTTACCAGAGTTTAATCTCTTTCCCTCATTCCTTTTAACATGATTACAATAAGATTTGGTTGGTTTAAGAAGCTAACTGCTTCTGCTTCAATCCTTGCCCTCCATTTCGTGAGCACAAAATGCAGCCTACATACAGGTTTTGGGATTGTCAGCTTCTCCATTCGGGATCCAGATGAATTCCAGGACCTTGGGAAAACGAAGGAAGCACCGGCTGAGACTCTCAGCATATTTCAGTGCCTCTCCTCTCCTAAGGCTTTAAACAAGCCAAGCTCAGAGAGCCCTGAAAACTTCCCTGTAGAAGCACACAGGCCAACTTGGATCTAGGTAAGGATCTGGAGAGAGCACAGGTAGACAAGAAGTAGACTACAAGCATGAACACTGGGATAGGACAGAGATAAAGGGAAGCCACAAAAGCAAAAATGTCCACATATGCAGCTGGGCAGTGCTCACTTTCCCATTTGCAGACTTCAGCTGTCCCCTGGGCTGCTAGCCCACGGAAACATTTCCCTCCAGAAACGTGCAGGGGTGACACACACTCACAGCGCCATGTCCTAGCCCCTTCATTTGGCCTAGTCCTCTTAAACACACCCTTCTTATGTCAGCTAAAGAAATTCCTGATTTTAGGACAATCCACCTCATCTTCCACATCCACATGTAAAGGTCTGCAAGGACCTGGGCTTCAGAGGTGCCTATTTCTCTTCCCTGGCTACAATCACCTAAGAACATTTAGCTCAGTTTTTATTCTAAATTTACAGGAGATGGTTCGTACTTCCCCTCAACAATGTACAGAGGCAACATAGAATTTTTTATGTATTAATATTCTGCAACATGCTGCTGACTCTGCAGGACCAGAAGGGAAAAACAAGGAATTGGAAATGGTAGCAGGACAGGAAAGAGGAGACAATGGAGAGTAAATACAATAAAGCATTCTTGTTTAATCCCTAGAAATCACTGGAACCACAAACTGAGTTTGCAATGCGCCCTCCCAGTGCTTTTCAACTGCTATTAAATTCCAGAATGAACATAGCAAATTTTATTCAGACTAGTCATGTCTCAGCTAAAAACCTCCATAATTGTTATGTTGATAACCCAGGTAATCGTGATGTTAATAACAATTCTCTTCTAGAAGAACATTCTCTTCACCAAAGTAGCTACAACCAAAACCAGTGAATTTCTTCCAAGAGGGTAATTTACCTTCTTAACAAATTCATCATCTTCAACTTCATGAAGTACAATGGAATAAACCCCTTCAACCTTAATCTGACCACATTAACCCCTGATAACAATGACTAGAATGCCATTTGGCCAACATGAGGCAGCAAACCTTTTTCTAGTGAAACCAGACTAGGAAACCATTTTCTGCCTCAACTACAGCAGGGTGACTGATACTTCAATGTGCAGTTATTTACATTAGAATTCTCATGCTACATGCGCAACCTGGTCTAGCTGATGGTGTCCCTGCCCAAGGCAGGGGTCTGGAACTAAATGGGTTTCAAGGACCCTTCCAGTCCAGACCACTCTATAATTCTATGATCTCCTAAATCTGCTCATAAACGTGGGGACTGACAAAAGTCCCCATTTCCTCTTCTGTAGCAAGCTCTACTCCAACCAGCCTGCTTTATACACCAGCTTTGCTAAACTGCTCCAAAAAGTATCTAATACTGTATTAGGTGTAAGTATTTTATTTAAAGTGCTTCCAGTCAGATCTAAGAAGCCAGGAGGTAATCAGCAGACATCCTTCTCTGATAATGCTTTTTAGGTATTTAAGTTTTAGTGAATGCAGAATACTAGAAAAACATTGACACATAATCTTAATTCTGCATTAACAGGCTAACTGATTGGTTTTCACTTCTTCAGTGGGAGGCTGGCAGATGAGCAGTAACAGTCAAAGCTGCTGAGGACTGGGCAGGAGAGATGGGAAATCATTGCAAGGATAATGGAACTCACCAGAATAAAGAACTCTAAGAGGTTGTCCTTGGTCTGAATACAATACAGAGCCAGCTGTGAGCAGCAGGGCAGACTAGACCTCCACATCCCTTCCAACCACAATGGCTTTAGGATTTTGTGATAGAGAGGGAAGAACAGTAACAACTGCCAGCCAAAAAAGAGCATGGGCATACCAGGCTCCCCAAATGACAGGAACACGCCTCTTCCACATCAGCAAGGCCTTTTACAGACTTAGATGTACAATTGTTCAGAACATTTGCCACCAACTGGCAGCCTTAACTTAGATGTTTCTTTTGAGCTTAGACATAATAATTACTTTTCACTCTTCATTTTAGCTACTAGATAATGGAGAATCATTTGCCTTAAAAATCCTGTCACATTTTCCCTTAGTATATGGCAGCCAGTTCAAAAATTACACAGGATAACCGTTTTCTTTATACTCAGTCTGGGCCTGTTCTCTTCATTTCCATCGCACTGCACAGCCAGAGCATTCATTATTCTCAGAACATTCCCTCTCAAAAAATACAGGAGACAGTTTCCCTTTCTGTCACCTTTATAAACCTCAGGTAAAAATTCTGGGAGGTTTCTTTTTCCAGGAGATGAACTACAAAAGGGGAGAGACTTTTCCTGGCAATTTGCTCCTTTGTTTCTTCATTGCCATTTTTTTTTAGCAGCCTGCTGGAACTGTCTACAGGAGAATGCTGAACTACAGGAGAGCATTCTCCTTCAGCATATAAGCAGAGTCACATAAAAAAATGCTCCACAAGCCTTTGCTTGGTCTTTTGTGCCTCACGTGCGTGCCCAGTTTCAATGCAGAGTTGCTTAAATATCCCATTAATTAAAGCAGATAGAAGCTACAAAAAAAAAAACAAAAAAACAAAAAAACCCACAAAAAAAAGTTGTATTCTCAATGCTATGAAAGTTGAGATTCAATTTTCCATATCATTTGCTCTGCCAAAAGAGAAGAACTGAAGTCTGCACTTTTATTGCCCTAGGTGAAATATGAGCTGGCCCTAAACAGGGCATAAATAAATTTGTTTTCTGCCCTTCTTTGGCTGGGAAATGAAAATTTATTGTTCCTTTCTAAATTCTGTATTCAGAATCCAAATCTAGATAAAATATTGCCTAACTTCATGAAATTATCTCTTAAAAACTCAGAAAGGCCTTGATAAATCATAAATCTTTAAGTCTAAAATGGCAAAAGCAATGTTCTCTGAGTAAGGGATTATCAGAAGAAATTAGTTTATGCCAGGAATTACACTGAGACTTATCTCATTGTAAATAAGAAGTCTTTGGAACAGGGAAATAACTAGCCAGACTACAGGGAAATAGTTCATAGCACCTACATTACAAATCAATGTATAGCTGATAACCTACTTCATGATTTCAGGGCAGATGCTACAGAATGACGAGCTGGCAATCTTCCCAGTTTGGACCAACCAGCACAAGAAGAAATTTGCAGTTACTAGGGAATATTCAGTGTCTGTCTTTGCATCAGCTGGAAGGTTTGGACAATTTTCCACCTTCAAAAGATTTCACTTCCTCAGGTGGGGGGAGGAAAGAATTAACAAATGTGATAATATATCTATTTCCTTCTGCAAGATCAGGGATGTAAAATTGGAGAGCTCTGTGTTACCTGTGTCACAGTGTGTGCAACAAAGCAGACTATTATGTTAAATGGTGGCTAGTTCATTGGTTTACAAAATATTGTTGATTATATTGAGCCATCTGCTACTCTTAAAGAATTGCTCAGGTGAAAATACTGACTTTATGATAATATTCTCCTGTTACAGTGCCCTAGGTTAAAATGTAAGAAGTGC
>VZUA01084754.1:0-22142 GCA_013401035.1 Horornis vulcanius
GTGGTGGTGGTGGTGGTGATCTTCCTGTAGCTCTGAGGAACAGCCACCCCTGTGCTGAAACTATGGGTGCATCAAAGAGCAGCCTTGCCCTTCCCATGTTCAGGAGAAAAAAGTGTCACAGGGAAGTTATGAGATGGTGTTGGTAAGCTTAAGGATAGGACCATTGCCCAATTCTGTGGCAAAGTTTGGCCATATGGAAATCCCTGCTTTCCCTGTAGCCTTTGGCCAGGCTGCTTCTTCCATGGGATTTGTGCCTGCTCTGGTGTGCAGTTGGGTCTGCACATGCCCGTGAGGAGCTTGCATTGGAGAAAGGAAGCGAGCTCCCCTGAGCATTGATTTTAGCCCACATTAATTCAAGCAGCTCTCATGCCCAGAGCTGTCCATCATTCCCCACACTCTTGCTCTGCATTAGGACATGTTTTGCAGGAATGGTATGGAGCAGGTAGGCTGGACCTGCCCTCCTTCTGCCACTGCAGGGCCGAGTGTGGCAGAGCAGTGGAGAGTTAAGTGAGGTGACAGCACCTTTGAGGGATGGTGTCAGTGAGCTAACACCAACATTGCAGAGCTCTTGTATGTAAATTGTCCATGTGTGGGCCACAAGCTGGGAGTAGCAATAGCTCCGTTGCCCCCCTCATTTTCCCTGCCTCTTGGGTGCATGGGGGGCAAGAAAATGTGGATTTGTGTTTCTGTAGCGGAGCCACATCTTAAAACTCTGTGCTAAGGTGGCGATATGCAGTACGTGCAGGTGTGTGGCTGCGCCTCTGCTGTGCAATGGAGCTCAGCTGGGGTCTGGAGCAGGGGAAGACACTCAAGCTGACAGGGGTGACCACCTTGTCCCCCACCTCCCTCTGCAGTGTGGACCATAAAGCTGCTATGGCTATGTGGGCTGCGGGTCTTCCAAAGGAGTAGGCAGTGCCTTCCACTGGGGTGGTCTTGAGGCAGAACCCCCTCCTAGGGAACTTATGTCTTATCCTACCCATATTGAGTCAAAGCTTTTCTCACAGCCTTAGCAAGTCCTACATTCTTGGGCAGTTGTGCTGTTTTCCTTGAGTATCTTTGTGGCAACTGCTTCATCATCAGCATCAGATGCAGAGCAAAGTCCATGTGTTTTGCCGGGGGTTGCAAATCTCCCTGCTCCGTAATGAAAGATGGGAGCTGGTCGCAGTGTTTCTTCTGACCCTCAGGACCCTCCGTGTTTAGCTGTGAAGATGTTTGCTGAAGGAGCTATCTCCCCTGGACAGCTGTGCTGGTGGAGATGGTCACTCAACATTTGCTCCTCAGTCCCCTTTTCATCCTGTCTCTTCCCAGAGAGATCAAAAGCCTGGGGATCTCTGTTGTCCCTGAGAAGCAGTGCATGTGAGAGTATCACGTACATGAGGGCATGCATTAATGGAGCAGAGTAACGAGTGTGCACAGTCAATTAGTGAGATCACTTAGATTCTCTCCTGTAGCCTTGCTTTCAGTCTGCAACTCTTCCCTGGCTGCCAGAACAAATGCACACTGAACTTTCGGGGGGAAGCAGTGTCACTTTCAGGTAGGCACCTAGGGTATGACATTATTTGCACTTCATTTACCATCATCACTTTTCCATGGTGTTTAACTGCTTTTCCAGCACAGCAAACCAGAGGTTCTGCTTGGCATCATATTTATTACCTGGTTGCTTTTTGCTCCTTCACCCTTCTTGAAGATTCTGGATGCTGAGAAGGGCATGAGCTTTGTTTGCCTTTCTGCTATCAAGACAGCTCAAGACAGGGCTTCTGCAAGAGGTGGTTGTGTCTGATTGCTCCCTGCTTGAGAGGGAGGTGGAACTGTCTGCGTGGTTTAAAGTTGCAGTCGGGGGACTTGAAGGCAGAAAGTTCTGGCCTCCTTGCCATTAGATCTTTGCTGTGTTAGCAAATGCATCAGCTGTGTTCTGGGTCTAGAGCAGCCTTTGCTGGCACAGTTTGCAGCAGCTTTCAGAGTTTAGGAGCAGGCAGGCCTGAGAGGAGGGTGGAGTGATTTAACTATCTGGGGTTGGAGGGTGGAGGAGGGGGTTCTAATCCCTGTGAGCACTGAAGGGTGTCTGACAAGGGGAACTGTGAGCTTGTCTTCCTTCTACCTGGTGCATTTTGGGTGGCTTCCCCAGAGCTTGCAGATGGTGGCTGAGAACAAGTATCTGACCCTGGAGTGACTTTCAGTGGGCAGGGCCTGCAGTCCAATGAGGGTGGATTTCTATTTAAACCTTTGGGGTTTTGTAATCTTCCTGAGTTAGTTCCTCTTTCTCAGCAGACTTGGAGCAAAAATTCAAGGGAGGAGGTGGGGGCATGTGAATCTTCTGCTGCTGAAGGGCCATGGGAGGTACACAGTACTGCGGAAGTGTGGTTTGCTCATCCTGACCCTAAGCATCGTCAGTCAGCAGCTTTTGTGACAGCACCTCTTTCCCCCCTGTTGGGTGTGCCAAATTCAGCTCAGGGAGCAGGGATGCTCCTTCTGCAGTTCTCCCTCTCACAATAGCAGCACCGTTAGCTGGACGACAGGCAGAGGATGTGGATGTGCCACCGTCTATAACCCTACTGTGTGGTTTGAGGTTTAACCCAGCTTTGAGGGTGAAGACATGGAGGTAACAGCATATTTGTGCAGGGCTGGACTTTTTCCCCTGCTCTCGTGGGAATTGACATCCCAACCTTGTTGGCCAAGGGTTTCAAATCTATCTAAAGATTTCAGATCGTCAGCTTGAGATAAGGTAAATTGGGGACAGTGCTGAGCACTTCTGCAAAGCCAGACTTCTTAAACTTACTGCTTTAGAGGTTGATGCACACAGCCTGTATCTCATGTTTTCTCATCAGTAATGTTCTCCTACCTCTTGAAGTTTGCTCAAGGAACCTGTGAAGTTTGCATCCAGATGGTCAGGTTGAAAGATTGCAACAGACCACAGGATAAACAGTTTTTGTATTTGGTTTGATGGATTATTTTGCCCATTTTAAAGTAACCGCTCTTTAGCATAGTGACCATGTTTGTCCTTGCAGGTGGTGGTGCTCCTGGAAGTCCTGAGCTGGGGTCAGCTGGAAGATGACTGAATACAAGCTGGTGGTGGTGGGAGCAGGTGGTGTTGGGAAGAGTGCTTTGACGATACAACTCATTCAGAACCATTTTGTTGATGAGTATGACCCCACGATAGAGGTAAGTGGCTCTGGGTATGGGGTCAGGCTGTCTGCATGTTTTCCTCTTGCTTTCCTCCACTTTGTCTCCAACCCAGAGCATGCTCAGTTTGGTCTCAAGTCTGAACTTGAGCAGGGATGTTTCTCTGCTTTGCAGAGCTATTCTGAGTCACTATGTGTGTGTTCAGAGGTCGCAGTGACCGACTTAACATCTCCTGCAGAAAGATAGTGGTGTCTGCTGAAGAGAGGTGACATGGGAGGCAGCAGAGACAGGCAGAGAGGCAGCACAAAAGTCTTCCTTTCTGATGAGATGACAACATAGGGAGGGATTAAAGGTTTAGCATTGAAGAGCCATTTTGTGCCTGTGCTTCCATTTCTCCTCCCGTGAAATCAGAGTAAATGTATTGACTTTTTCTGCGGGATGTTTTGAGCTTTACTGATGAAATGGGTTTTATCAGAGCTTGGTTATATTATGTATGTCTTGCAGTTTGAGCAAGACATGCTGAGCAGCTGAACTGCTGTGGCTCCCAGAGTGCTGCCTCGGCTTCTTCACAAGGAGTTAAAGGGTGATGTGTTTTTCTTAGTGTAGATGGCAGCACTGACCTGTGTAGCTCAGCACACTGCCTGAAGAAGCAGGCAGGGACCCTGTGGCCCTCACAGGCTGTTTGGGGACGGAGGGGCATCCAGTCTTCAATATCCAATGTGCTATTACTATTTTCTTCAATATTTCAAAAATACATTCCATTCTTCATCTGCTTTCACCATAGTTAGCAATGTGCTAATTAGCCTCTGCATGACTTACATCTTTGTTGGGTGAGGTGCAGGCAGCAGCCACTGCTCTGCACAAGAAGTAAAGTCTACCCTGGAAAGGCAAATTGCAGCTCTGTCACGCCTCTTGGACAATAACCTCCCTGTCTGCAGTCCTAAAGGATTCTCTACCAGATGTGTATAAATGCAGCTGTGGTTGCTGCAGTTATTGTTATCATAATGGCTAAAAGCCCCAGCTGGGATGAGAAGTCTCTTCTGGTAGGTGTTGTCTGTGTAGTCCCCACCCTGAAGAGCTTACAGCGTACATAAACAAGCAACACAAGGCTCGGTAGAAAGGCAGAAATAGTCGTACAATCCTACAGATGGGAAGGAGAGAAAGCACTTAAAAAGCACGTGCTATTACGTCATTTGGCCAAGGTCACCTAGAAAGTCTGTGGCAGAGACTGGAATTTAATTTAGGGCTTCTGAGTCTCCTTGCTTATGGATGCAATTGCCTTTGCCCCCAGCTCCTCTCCCCTCATGTGGCTGTCCCCAATAGTATTGTATACTTTTCTCAGAAACACATTCCATGTTGTTTTTGGCAAAAGAGCTGCTCGTGGAGAGCAACCTCCCTGGGGAGACATCTGCATGGATGTATCCTCTCTTGGACCTTAGGTGGGCAGAGGCAACTCTTACCCAGCGATGTGTTGGGTTTTGGCGTCCTGCGTTTTTTGTCTCCAGCTGCCTGCTCCCTGTACGTACCCTGCTGGGAATTTTCTCCATGTAAACAGGCAGCAGGGAATGTAAACCTTGCATGGCATTTCCCAGCACACCCTCCTTACTTTTGCAGTGCTCTAGGAGATGCCTGCTCTCTCCTCCACTGTTCACTCCAGCCCCATTCTGTTGTTCTTCTCTTCCAAAAGCTGCCACAAGCTGCTCTTCAGCCCTCTCACCCCTGGTACTTTTCCACCTGTGGGTACCACCAGCCCTGATGCCTTTGCAGCTCCCTTGGTTGTACCCTGCTTCCCCTGCTACCCTGGCCAACTACTGATTCATTTCAGGGTGATTCCTTTTAATTATGCTTCATTTTATGGGGATTTAAAGGACAGAGAGCTACCTGCCAGCCATCCAAATGTGACCAACAAACCACCTTCCTGTGACTAAGCTGCTTTGGATCATACCCAGGAGCTGACTATGACTGTTCAGCCAGCTAACAAGCAGCACAGCAATGCTGAAACGAGCAGGATAAAGGTGGGGGGGGAAAGAGGATACGTGCATGGAGCAAAGGCGTTGCCCATTGCCATCATGGATTGAGCACAGGCTGTGCTGCAAAGGGGGTGCAAGCAGATTGGGGTGCACTGAGAAGATGCTTCTCAGAGCAGGAGGTGTGGAGGTTTGTCCCCTGTCTGGGGCAAAGACCCTGACTGGGTATCTGCTCCCCTCCTACCCTCCTGATTGACCAGTGCAAACGTTTGGCTGTGTAAGTCATCAGTGTCCACCCCACTACAGCACACTCTCACAGGCCAGCTCTTGGGCTGCCAAGGAGCCTTAGGACCTTTGTTTTGGGAACAGGAAGGCCAAGGCAGCAATGAAAGTTATCACACTGGCATTGTCCCAAGGTGAATAAGCAGGGATAGAATAAAGAGTTTCACTGTGTCGAGAAATTCTTTGGTTCATCTTCCAGCTCTTAGCAGCTAGCTAGCATTGGGCTTCCCAAACCTCTGGTCATATCCTGACTGTAGTGCTTAGCAAATGGGCATCTTGGCCTGGTCCCAGCGCAGGTTCCACACAAATCCACCTGGGATCTTGAGTATGAAACCCAAACAGATTTTTATGCTGCCTGGCACTTCACAGCTGGGTCTGGCTGTATTCCCCTCTCCTCAAGGTGGGGTGGGACATGCAGGGCTGCAGAGGAGCACTGAGGCTGCAGGGTGCTGGTGTGGGCTGGTGACAGCTAGTCCTGCAGCGGCAGCCATGTCACCTGGTTACGTGGCAGGGACAGCTGAGCTGCCATCCTGAGCTTCATGGGGAGGTTGAATGAAGCTGTACACAAAGCATTGATGGGGAGAGCCTGTCCCCTTCCTTTGCAAAGCATCCTCTGCAAGATTGTTTTATGTCTCTGCCTTGTAAGCCAGCTGGCTGGCCTTATGGGTAGCCTGTTGATGACTTGAGCTGAGGTGTGGGATCTCTTCTCTGTCAGCTTGCTGGGTGCTGGTGAAACGTCCTGGAACTGGGGACATGGCAATTAGCTGTGAACATGTGTGTGAGAAGCTGGTCCTCTGTCCCAAGCCAAGGTGCAGAGGTGGGAGGATGCTTTGTGGGGCAGAGGACACGCTCAGGTCCCCTTGCACAAAGGAGGCTCCAGATACATTATTGATTAGAAATGGGAGCACATTCCTGCAGGGCAGCCTGCCAGTTGCCTTCAGAGCAGTTGGCTTGAAGCCAGTCTTTCACTCCATGCTTATTCTCAATGGGTCAGCAGTCCACTTTTTGGGAAGGCACAGCTGAGAAGGTCGTAGCAGGGCAGATCTCATCTCTGATTTCACAGCCCTCTCTGCAAGGTGAGGAAAGACTTTAATTAGCCCCAGCAAATGACGTTGTAGTGAACCAAAGGATAGAGGCCATGTTGGCCCCATTCCCTTTCTGTGCTGCTGCTGGTCCTGTTGGTGACCTTTGCTGTGTCGGCTGTTTGTCTGCAGACCTGCAGAGCTCATCTGATAACATTGTTGTGGTCGTTGGAAGAGCAGCCGACATTTGAATTAATTTTAAACTGCAGCCGTAGCCTCTGCGAGCGGCTGCAAAGCACTGTGTGGTTGTACTGCTGACTTGTACCTTTTTCATACCTTTCATTTTGGCTTCCTTCTCTTGCTGGGAGTTGAGGATGCTGCACTGTCCACAGGGGATGGCTGTTGGAGAGGGATGAGGGATGTCCACCACGCAGGGGCTGCCCCACAGCATCCCTGCTGATGAGACTGAGCACAGGGAGAAGCACAGTTGGGAGGAGCAGTGCTATGAGGAGCCTGCCATGACGGTGAAAGCTTTTGAGGGATGTTCTGGGTGATTTCCAGACCTTCTCACATCTGTGATAAGTTGTGATTGCCTTTGCTGCAGGGAAAACCCCCAACTTCAAAGGACCTGCCTGGATAGTTCTTGCCTCCCCTGGAGCCCTCTGGGCACAGACTGGTTGTGGGAAACACTCGGTTCACAGTGTGATTTTATTTTTTTTTCTCATGTTTAAAGAAGAGGTTTACCATCAAACCCAGTCTGAAATCTTATTGATGGCAATATTGCCTCTGGTGCCTGATTTGAGATGTATTGGAGGCACTGGATTTCCAGGTTATCTTAAACACCTTCCAGCCCTGCAGATCACAAATAATGACTGGAAGCCCTGGCTGGCCAAAGCTCCTTTCCTGAGTGTCCTTCCTCTTCCAGCAGAAGGAATTAGAGCTGAGACTAAACAATGCTTAGGAAATACTTGTTGAGGGCTATTCAATGTAGTAGAGATAAAGCTGCACCTGGTCTGCCAGAGGCAGGGCTGGGAATGGGGAGAGCAAGCTGGGAGCTGTCTTCTCTGTGGTTCTGACAGACAAGGAGAAACCTGCTTAGCTGCTCTCTTTTTCCTTTGTTTTTTTATTATTTTTCCTTTCCCTCCCATTTTCAAAACAGATTGAGTCGTCTCTTTAATGGAAGCTGAACACAGGCAGAGCATGACCTGGCATCTTCCCAGGGATGCACTCGCTGCATCCCTTTGTTTAGCCAGATTCAAGCCCTCCCTTAATGCATCCTCCTTCCTTTCCCTCTCCTGGCCTGCAGGATTCCTACAGAAAGCAAGTAGTCATCGATGGAGAGACCTGTTTGTTAGACATCTTGGACACTGCAGGGCAGGAGGAGTACAGTGCCATGAGAGACCAGTACATGAGAACAGGGGAAGGATTCCTGTGTGTCTTTGCCATCAACAACACCAAGTCCTTTGAAGATATTCACCAGTACAGGTCAGTATCCTGGGCAGGGCCCTTTCCCTCTTGCCCTGTGCAAAGGGGAGGCCTTGCTGCTGCACTCTCCTGCCCACCCTTTTAAATCAGGCCCTGTGGTGGAAGCACAGACTGCCAGCAAAGACAATTAGCTCAAGTGGCCATTCCCCAGGGAAGAGACAGAGCAGACGGCTAATGTCAGTGACTCCAATAAAACCCTTCTGAAGGGATTGCTTGTGGCCTTTGGGGACCTGGTAATGTAATGTTTAAGTGTTTATGGTGACTAAAGAGAGAGCTGATCCTGTATGACCCCCCCTTCCCTCCCTAATTAGTGGAATAAAGTTAGCGCAATCGATTTCAGCGACTTCTGCTGGCCCCAGAGCTGGGAGAGGAGGCTGGGAAGGACAGGGAGAGCTGCTTGCTTGCCCTGCTGCTCACTGTCATGACCAGGTGGTCTGCCAGAGCACAGACATGTGGACAGTCCTGTCCCACTGGAGCTTGGTTTCAGCCAGGGCAAAGATGAAGCAGAAGGGGAGTCAGGGCTCCAGTGAGGTGATTTGTCCATGAAGATGCATGGGGAAGCAGTGATAAAGCAGGGACCCCGTCCCAGTACCCATCCCAGTTCTGTGTTGATGTCACCCTTGCAGAGCTGAAGAGTGAAGGGGATGATGTAAACACAGCAAGACTCCTCCCTGTTTACCCCAATGCTACCTTAGGGAGGGATCGCTCTGCTTGTGCCTTTTTCTGAGGCTTGGCTGCAATGGGTGGCACTTGCAGAGGATACAGGAGATGGCTCTGCCTCTCCATGCTCTGTCCACTGCCCACAAGGGACTGTGTATCCCAGTCTCTCATCATAAACCAGGGTCCCAGTAATCCTGTTGTTCTGAGAATAGGCACAATCCTTCCTTGCTCTGTTAGTCAGAGGTGCTGCTCGGAGCTGCTGAGATGTTTAAGTCTCATCCAAAAGGCTGTTCAGTGTAATAGCTGCACAGGTGCACTAACTTGGCTTCTTATAGCTGAACCAAAGGACAAAGGATGGGATTTTCCTAAAACACCTGAGGGATTGAGCAGCATTCATCCTTTTGCTGGGGCTGGTGCCTATGAGTTGTTTGTAGGATGGCTCGACTTCAAGCCATCATGATGTAAATCACTGGCTTTCATCTCCTTTAGCCTGTGTTCTTTGTGTTTGCACTTTTAAAAGAATATTCCCTGGAGAAATGCTGGCTCTCCCCGGTTAGTAGCCATTTGGAGGTATCTCTTTTCAGCTAAGTGTAGCCTGTGCACTAAATTTAGTACTTGCATTTGCTGATCAGGATGTTACACAGAACATTTGAATGGCTTTATGGGATATCATGCATATAGTCAGACTTCATTTCTGTGTTTTACTACGTTAGAAAAAAATTATTGATTCTTTTGGGTGTGATAAATGTCCAGCTGCCTTTTGATGGAGATTCACATTAAATTAAAATGCAGAAATTGGCATTTTAAATCTTTTATTTGTTAAATTAAAACTATGTTAAATGTTCTGGACCCATGAGCAAAAAAAAAAAAAAAAAAGCTGTTTTGCATCTGAAGTTAAATGATTTATTAAGCAAAGGAAGTTACTGTCTCTCAGAAGGGAATTAAATGGTTTGTTTGTGGTCATAATGGCCCTCAAGATTTTCAGAAGTGGTAGATCTCATCCTCGCCCACCTAGTTTTAGATCCAATATTGGAATGAAGAAGTGAGCATTACAGCTTTTTTAGTTCCCAGTTGGTTTCTCAACTTTGAGTGACCTGAACTAAACTGAAAGGGAGCAAATACTGCCTGTGCATCTGCAGAAAAGGTTACGGCTGCCAAAAGTTGCTTTATCAGCTCAGCAAATTCTCGTTGCAGGTGATTTATTTTTTTCTCTGCATTTGGCGGGGATTACTTGATCTAAAATGTTGGAAATAGCACAGGTAACTGCTTGAGAATTCATTTTTAGTCAACTTAAACTATCGTAAGCTCATGTCTTAATATAGATTGTCATAATTCAAGTAGTTTTGTAAATAGCTGCATTTAAAGAGCAGAAGTATGTTTAGTTTTCATTTCCAGAAGTGCCCTGTTTTGCTGTTTGCTCACTTGTGTGCCGTTGTTATTCACATTTTCCTGAAAGCTCAACACAAGGCACTCAACAGGAGTGAGGGGTAGCTGTCAAATCTTAACAAAGAAATTGGTGGAGAGTGTTCTGGAGCTGCCCCTTCACTTCTTCACACCTCCTTCTCTTGCAGGGAGCAGATCAAGAGGGTGAAAGACTCAGATGATGTTCCCATGGTGCTGGTGGGGAATAAATGTGACCTCCCTGCACGAACAGTGGAGACCCGGCAAGCGCAGGACCTGGCCCGGAGCTACGGGATCCCCTACATAGAAACGTCTGCCAAAACCAGACAGGTAGGAGGAGACTTTGAAACAAAATGCTCTTTTTCTTCTTTCCTCCATTGCTGCCCTGGAGGGGCAGGAATGGGCAGGCACCACCTTGCAGACAGATAGGTGTTAGGGATGGGCTTAGCTGCTTCCTCAAGGCTAAATGCTCCCTCAGGATGTTCCTTCCCCAGTCCAGGCTTGAACCTCCCATCACAAGAAGTGCATTATCATGCTGTGGCAGCAGTGAAGAGGTGCCTTCTCAGGGCTTTCTCCAAGGCTCTGGAATAACCTCCGTGGCCATTGCATGTCACCTAAGCTCACTTGGCTAACCTCATCCATGGCCAATTTTGGCAGACCTACAGGCAGAATATACCAGTGCTGAAAGGACCATGTGGAGCGTCCGAAGCACAGAGGTGGAAATGGAACTGACACCTTCAGTGGTCTAGTGGTGGCTTTTCTCTTGGATGGCAGACCTCATTGAGGCTGCTGAGAGCTGATCAATCTCAGGGACTTCAGAGCTCCTTATCCTCATGGTTGCTCATTCCATCTTGCTCTCCATTTGAGGGCCACACTCAGGTCCTTGTTAGTCTTCCCGGCTTGGTTCTGTACCTTTTAACTCTGCAATCTGCACTGCTGGACAGTGCTAGGGACACCTTGCTGGGAAGCAGAGCCCTCTCCTTTCTCCACTGTCCCTCCTCGGAGTGGACAGCTGCTTCAAGCCCTGCTTTTTCCCCAGGGCGTTGAGGATGCCTTCTACACCTTGGTGCGGGAGATCCGGCAGCATAAGCTGCGCAAGCTGAATCCCCCGGATGAGAGCGGCCCCGGCTGCATGAACTGTAAATGTGTGGTATCGTGACTATGGTAAGTGGTGGAAGCAGGATGTGGGGTGCAGTGGGGGAGCACTGGAAGCAGGGCAGGAGGTGACTGCAGATGCACTAGCCTGCGAACAAATGCAGCAGGATCAATTTCAGCAGCAGGTATTTTTTAATGAAACACCTTTTGGATTGAAATAGCATTTTTTTCTGTCAAAACATAGGTAAGTCACAATTCCCACTTTCCTGAGGAAGTGTGTGGCAGGAAAAGGTTGTTTTTTATTCCCCCTTATTTTGTGCAACAAAATTCTGTACAACTGAATTTTTAAAGAAAGCATATTTTGTCATGCTTTCCCCAGGAAGGCGTCTTCCCATGCTGCTGCTCTGAAAGAGGCATTAAACTGGTGTTGAAGGTGTACAGATCACTGCATGCTCACCAGACTGCCTCTAGAAGGATTCAGATGAAGAGCTGGCTGGGTGCATTGTCTCTTAATGCACTGGCATAAATTGCCTCATCCTAAAGCTTTAGAGCAGACCTGTCTTGCTGTGAAAAGTCCTGTGTTCCTCAGAAGAGTTTTCCCCATTAGATAAATCCCCTGGGATATTTGGAACTGATGCAATGTTGAGAATTAGCCATAAGGGGGCTGTTTGCTTTTATAAATTGTGTGTGCTGGAGCCAGAAACAGTGTTTTTCAGATTGTTTATGTTCACTTGCCTGTTTTTCTTCTTTTTCTTTCCTTGTTTTTTTTTTTTTTAATTATGAGTTTATTTAAAACTGCTGGATAGCAGTCAGGGAGAGTTCCTATTATTGTCCCTGCATGTGCTGGCTGGCCTTAAGTGAAAGGCCTGGGAGTATCTGTCTGTGTAACCTACTCCTTCCATGGCAGAAATTTAGAGAGGGGTAACAGGATGAGTCCACCAAGATCTATATTTAAGGACATCTGGGACTGGGACAAAAGCGTGCATGAACATTGCCCTTGATGTCTTCTGGGGAGTCTCCCAAGCACCTGGACTGGCCCTTCACCCCTTTAAATAACTGCTGGAATCATAAAGAGAAGTGCACTGTATCCAGAGATGGTGTTTAGAGGGTCTCATGAAGGTGGAGATGGGCATCAGGTTTCCTCTCATTCTTTTTGAGCTAGAGGCCATGAGCACAGCAGACCTCTTCCTCCTGCCCCTACTCCCAAGGCAAAAAAAACCAACAAAAGAGTGCTGGCAAGGTTTGCTTCCTATGAGCAAACACCCACCCCAGAACCCCACCCCTCTGCTCCCAGCTGAGGCGTGTGAGGTCGGCTGGGGGCCGAGCTGAATGCTGTGCCCAGCACACTTATCACTACTAAGGGAGATTTTCCAGATGTTTGTGTCCTCCAGATGTTCAGGAGCGTTTCCTCCGGATGGGGATATGAGCTCAAGTCTTGTTTCCTGCTCTGGTTCACAGCTGACGGCATGGGCTTGGCAGGCACTGCTGCTCCCTTACACCAACTGCCAGGAGCCCAATCCTTGTCACAGCCCAGTGGCAGCACCGGCTTGGGCAAGAAGGGCTGGGAAAGGGTCACTTGGAAACACTCCTCTTTGTTAAGAGAATGTGCCCCGTGAGTTGCCTATATCTTTTTCTGCTCAGCTAGGAACTGGAAACCAGACATCCCAACTTAATCTAGCTACAGTGCCCAAGAGCAGAGAGTGAGGAACATCAAGGCACAAAAGAAGTGAGGCAAAGACATGCTGGGATGTGGGGAGAAGGGTCGGTGTGTGGCCAACAAAATTTGGCTGCATTTGCCCTGGACTCATTTTGTGGGTCCCATCATCCCTGAAGGAGGTGAAAAGATCTTGCCAAACAGTGCCCCTTCCCACAAGGAGGTTCAGAAAGAGGCGGAAGGTCTGGTGAGGTGCCCAAAGCTCACCCATCACTCCACTGACTCCAAGACCTGTTCCCTTCAGCAGATGTGCAGATGCTTTGCTGAGCCAGGCTCACAACTCTAAAATCTGTGTAGCCTTTTGCTTTCACTCTGTGGGCATTAACAGGGTCATCCCAAAAGGTGAGGGGTGAGTACTGGGAACAGCCCCACTGGCTCTGATGGGGAATTGGGTGCTCATGAGAGTCCTTTTCTGTTTCAGCTGTCTGGACCGTGTCTTGGCGAGGTTCCCACTGTGCAGTGCGCAAGGAAAAAGGTGAAGCAAAGGAAGAAGCAAATGGATTCAGAGGAGGAATATGGGGGGTGGAGAGGAGGAGGAGGAAGAGGACAGGAGGAGCATGACTCCAAGGACTATCTCGCACTTCACCCAAGCCTGCGGCAAACAACTTTTTTTTTTTTATCCCCATCCCCTCATCCTTTGGTCTTCTCCCACCCCGGCAACTGTACAAAGCCACAGATTGAATCACAGTAAATTATTATTTGATCGTCTCAACAAATCACCTTGATGGCTGTGTCCTCCTTCCAGAGGCTGCTGCTGCTGCTCCGGAAGGATCGCTGGTGGGATGGCAGGGAGGAAAGGGTGCTGAGATATGCTCTGCACAGACCAAGGTCATGCAGTAGGATCATGGAGGTGATTGGGGTGGGAGAGACAAGCTCCCAGGACAAGTCAGCTTGTCTCTGTCTCCAGCAAGTCTTTGTCAAGTCCTTCCCAGCCCACCTGAAACACTGCTCGCCACAAATTTTGGGAGGGTGTAAGAGTGCAACCAGTCCGAGCCTGTCCTTGGCACCCCTTGAGTGCTTTGCTTTCAGCCTAGTCCTTGTGGGATTTATGACCTCAGATGCAGTGCTTGGAAGGGAAGCATCAGGGAGGAGATTCAAGAGCTGGGTTCATGTTAGCTGGTACCAGTTTGTTGCTTTCCTGATTCCTTTCCTGTCAGCTCTTTCTGGCATAAGACCTCCATCATGTTGTGCTCTAGAGGTAAAATTAGGACTTTTTGGTTCCCTCCAGTCCTAGCTATGCTAACACCTGTGTACTATGCCACATACACCTTCAGCTGCTCCAGTATGTACAGGTAGGCAAATCCTCATCTGCCCTCTGCACGGCTTCCTTACTGGTGTGCATGTTGATTAAGATTGCAGGATTCAGGCTTCCAGTCTCTGGGTTTAGACTGAGTAAGAGTGTTTTGGATAAGGGCTAATCTCTTGGGAACCCTGTCTTTGCTCAGCTCTACTTGTTTGGGGTTTTTGCCTGAGGTCTGACCCATGTGCCTTTCTTTCACTTGCAGCCCCAAGACAAGGCATTGGACTCAGTGCAGCGGGTGGCTTGGTATTCTCTGTCTTTCCCTCTTCCAAGCTATTGCACAGGCTAATTTAGCTGGCATCCAGAATTAGAAGCATCAAAGGGGGAAGGTGATGCAGCTGACTGCGGCAGGGAGCTGTTCTGCACGGGCTAGCCCAGGCCTGAAGAGGTGCTGGGTTTGGCAGCCATGGTTGGTCTGGGTTGGGAGTGGCCAGGGAGTCACATGCCTCACATGGCAAAACCAGTACAGAAACCCTGGTCACCCCCAGCACAAAGCTACAGCTCACCCAGGGCTTCCTAGCATCCATGCAAGCAACCTCCCATCCCACTCCCCATTCTCCATCATGCCAGGCAGCAGCAGAATTAAAGCAACAGAATTCAGCTTGGGGTGCTTGCTTTTGCTTTTGGTATGGGCAAGAGAGGACTTGTGCTAATGGCTTGCTTTCTGTAAATGCCTGCTCTGAACTGTAGGGCACAACCCTCACCCTGGCTGCAGCTGCCTGGCAGCCTGTTCCCGCAGAAGGGTTGATTCCAGCTCCTGGAGTGGGAGAAGTTGCCCAAGGGGAAAGTGCCCTGCCTTTTGCTGGGTATGCTCTTTGCAACAGTGTCTGTCCCTCTGCTGGAGGATTGCTGAAGATGCTGAACCTGGTGTTACATAGTGGGACTGGACCAGACTCCCAGAAAACCTCCCATTCTGAGTTGTTTAAAGTGTGAAGCCCTGGAAGTATGGGGTTTGTTCCTAAAGTTGGCATCTTGTGCACAACTGGCCACAAGACAGGGGTACTCTGTCCTTCTAGAAGATGACAGAGGCCCTTGCTTGGTAGTGTTACTGCACTAGCAACCTGGTGTTCTTCATCTGCAGTAGAACTTACCCATTCTTCCCCTGGTGCTTGGTGAAGGATGGGATAGATCTATCTGGAGGCCTTCAGAGGAGAAGTAACACACTGGGGCTCTCTCAAGGACTGGATGGCTCTAACCTCTGAGAGTCGCCTCTCATTTCTGGCTGGGAGCCAAATGCCATAGTCAAGTACTGGGAGCTGTGGTCAAGGAAGCTGAGAAGCTCCAGGGAGCACCAGGGCCGAGGTGTCTTCACAACAGCTGCAGTTCCAAGAAACTGGAACATCTTGGTGAGGGTGTGCTAGATCAGCACTAGCCAGAATACAAACTACTTACAAGAGTTTGGTAAGGAGCAGAAAGCTGAAGTAGGAGCATCTCCCTTGCATCAGGGAGGTTTCTGCACTCAGGGTAAGGTTTTCAAGCTTGTCAAACAGTCCTGGTCAGTGACAGACCATCACAGAAGCTGGTTAGCTTTTTGCTGTAATTAGAATGTCACAAGAAATTCAGACTCAGGTGATGTTCAAGTCCATGCTAAAAGTTGGAGGTAGATTAGAAGCAAAAAAAAAAATTATTGTACTGCATCTTTGTTACAGGAGGAGAATCACAACAGAACATACATCAGCTGTGATCTGGTCTGATCTTTGCTGTTGGCAAAAGACAGATTGTATCACTTCTCTCAGGTGGAGTTATGACTCTTGACTTGGCTTTTTCACTTGCTGCCTTGGTGCTGATGATTTAAGGAACAGGACATCATCTTGCTGGCCCCTGACAGGCAGGAGGTCGGTACATGAGGTCACAATGTGTTCTCTGCTAGCTGTACTTCTCAAGTCTGAAAGTAATACCAGGATTACAGTTTCACTGGAGTGAATTTAGGTCTGGAGAAGAAATTGAGGGGTTTGGAGTTGATTTTCCCCATAGTTATTCAATGCACTTTTGTTCTAGAAGTACCTGGACTGGAAGATGGAGTTTTCAGACACTGCAGTTGTTTCCCTTATGATAAAGAGTTTGTCTTGTACCTCAGTTCTGCTTCAGAGGCATGAGCTCAGGTGAGCAGAATGTACAGTTATTTTGATTATTCCTGTTGCATAGGTAAAGCTGGAAAAGAGTCCACAGAGGTGAACTTTTTGCTATAGTTGAGTACATCAACTCATCTCCTGCTGTTGTGATCTCTTCAGTTGGCCATGGCAAAGCTGAACTAAACTTGTGCTGTGGATCTCCAGCCAGTGCGAAAACCAGCTCTGAGAGGGCTTCAGTCAGTATCCTACTGATTATGTTGAGACTGCATATCCCATGATGGAGGAATGCCACCACTTAAATGACAGAAGAGCTGACGAGGTCTGTTCTAGTCTGGTCAGGTCCAGATGTCTCAGGACAGATGTATAATACATGTTCTCTCACATCATTCAAGTGCCCCACACCCTGTTACAGAGGGGTTGGGGTGCCAGAGACATCACAGCTGAGTCAACTGCCATAGTTGCTTAAAAGTCTTTAAAGATGCTGATCAACTGGTCAACAGATGAGATCAACAGATCTCATGCCTTTTGGTCAGTGAGGGCTTCCACAGGAGTGTTCTAAGCCAGCAGAGAGGGTGACTCCAAGGCAGGTGAGTGCATGGTGCTTGCTGAGGGCTTTGGCAAAGACCTGGGTTGTGCAGGAGCTGGCAGCAATGACTCAGTGCTGGAGTGAGCCCTGAGACGTGAGGGTGGTGGTGGGGGCAGCTGAATGAAAGGCTGAGTTTCACAGAGCAGCCTTGGCTAAATGCTGGTCTCATCCTCCTCACCTGCAGTGTGGTTGGTAGAGGAGCAGACCAGGTTTCTCTTCTGGACTACAGCCACTGCTGTACTTTTCCAGCCTAAGCAGTACTTCTGTATCACTTCTTGCCTTCACCATAAAGTTAAGCAAAGCCACTCAAGCACCAGCTTCCCCAAGCCTGAGGTTATCCAAGTCTGTAGGCTTAGATGTTCCAGGAGCAGGGCTCTGATGTGAGGCCAGGCTGAGTGGCCTCCAGGGCACCAGAGTGGCCCAGGCTCTTAATGGCATAATTGGAAGAGGGTCTTGTGATATTGCATCCCATGTAGCCACAGATACCTAAGGGAGCTCAGACTGGTTTTGGACAAAATTAGAAGTTTCTTAGTTTACCTTTCTCTGTGTCTTAGGAGGAGCCTGTTTTAATGTGTGGAAGAGTAGCCTGGCTTTAGTGACTCCAAACCCTTGGTCTTTGTGTGTGCCTTTTAAGCCTTCTCCATCCCCATTTTGGGCTCTTTTGTAACTGCTGCCATAAGGATGCTCAAGGGATGGGTCCACCTGCTGCATCTCCTGTGAGATGTTTCAGCTGTGGTTTGGTTGTCTCCTCCACTTCCTGGTGCCCACAGCCTTCTAGGTGGAGGATGCTGGTGTATGCCCTGTGGGCCTCCTCAGCTACTGAGGCAGTAGGATTTGGGAGGTAGTTTGGGAAGTGGTCAGATCTGCCTCTTTAAACTGCTAGGCTGTTATTTTCTTCATACGCTGCTTTATACTTGGGGATGTGCTGTAGGAAGGGGATGACATTGCTCAGAGGATGGTGTGACAGCCACCATCCTGGCCACCAGCGACTGGTGGGAAGGGAAGAGGCAGATGGGCCTGGCCCCATATACAACTCCTTTGCTCTTGATATGGGTTGAGTACAGGGTCTGCAGCTTAGATACCAGCCCTAGCAAGGGCTGGTGGGACGGGGACTGCCCTTGCTCTGCTCCTCAAGTCTCATTCACTACTGCCACAGCCCCTCTGCAGCACAGGAGGAGCATGAGAGCAGCATGACAGCAGCATGCAGCTCCCACAGGTGCCACAGCAGCAGGTGATGGATTACAGCACAGCAGCACTGCCATGCCAGTAGGACACAGCAACAGGTGAGCACCACAGCAAGCTCAAGAGGAGGAACGCTCCCAGGCCCAGCCAAACTCAAACTGCCTCTGCCAAACTGGCTGGGGCACAAAGCTCCCAGACGCAGCACACCCATCTCTCTCCCCTTGCTATATCCTGGGAGCAGAGCCTAAACCAGCACAAAGCCTTGCTCCCTCCCTCAGTTTGGCTCTGCTCCAGGCTCCACTTAGCATCAATTATTCAGTGCTGACTGACTGAAGCCTTGTGGAGGCACGCAGGGGTTGATGAGCTTTCCATGTCATGGGAGGTGGGCTGGGATGGTGAGGAGTGCAGCCAGGTCTTGGCAGAGAGCCAGTGAGCAGCGAGGACAGACAGAGGACGTCTCCTGCCTGTCCTAACTCCTGCCACTGCCAGTTTGGCTGTCCCTGAGCCAGGAAGGACAGGAGCCACAGGGGGGCTGCCAGGGCACCAGAGCTGAGCTTGGGGAGTTTGCAGTTCTGCCTTGGGGACCAGCCCTGGGAGCTGGAGAGCTGCTGTGACAACAGCCGTAGCTCCACCAGGAAAAGGGGGATAGATAATACTGGCAAATACTGAGTGCAGAGGAAAAGGCAGTGGGAGGACCAGTCCCTGGCTGATAAGACTACTAGAATTTAAGCAGCAGCCTCAACACCAGCTATGGCATTTATTTGCTGCTGGTCCCTATGCTGTCCAGCAAGTGAATATCTGTAGCCTTGGGCTTTGGGATTGTTCTGCTCTGTGTCCCCTGTGAGCAGCACTCAGGCCCTGGGGGGCACAGCAGGGGGCAAGGGNTGCTTCGCATCCCAAAACCACACCTGAGAGCCCCATCAAGCACCAGTTCAAGGCTGGGTACCTCTGTGGCTCCAGCATTAGCTGGAGGGATGCTGTCAGAGGTTGTGGAGCCATGCCTGTCCCTGTTCCCTGCAAGGCCAGGGTGAGTACCACAGCCACAAGGCCATAACCGGGCACATGCAGGGAGTATGGGGATCAAGGATACCAATAAGAAGTATTTTGCTCCTTTTTTTTCTCAACAACCAAGTGAACCAAAGCTGTTTAATGGAGGAACACAACCATCAAACCTAGCACAACTCACCTTCCCTTGGGGAAGCTGCCCTTCTGGACACTTCTGCTCTCTCCTTGGCAAGGATGCTGTTTTAGCAGTTGGATAAATGCCATCTCTAAACCCTGCACTGCCTGTCACGTAAGTAACCATGGCAGATGTTCAAACCTGGTCCCACCTGGCACTGCCTGAGCCAACAGGTTCATGAGAGCTGATACAAAGCAGCTTGTGCAATATGGCTGCTTGTAAGCACCTGGAACACAGAAGGGATGAGGTTTGCTTTACTTCAGCCGTGGATTTCACCCTTGCTCACAGTGCTGCATCCCTGTGCTGGCATCAAATGTGAAGTGGCACAGGAGATGTGCCAAGAGCTGCATCCTCAGGGTGCTTCTGTACCAGTAAACACTGCAGCGTTCAGTGGTGCTAGGGCTTTTTGTTTGTTGTGGTTCAGCCCAGGTTTTAACCAGTTAATAAAAATGAGCTAATTTAAGGGCACTGGAGAGCAATTTTTGTTCTTGTTGGACCTCTTAGCTGAGGCAGGGCAGTGATAGAAGCAGGAAAACCAGCCTACAGCACTCAGTGGGTGACAGACACATGGGGATACCAATTTCAGGCACTGCTCTTAAATCCTAGGGTTCCATTTTGCTAATTTTGGCCCCTCCATCTGCTGTCAGTCTTTGTGCCCTCTGAGCTACTTTGGCAGAGACAGACACTCTGTGTTTACCATAAACATGCTGCTTAACACCAAGTGGCAGCTTTCTCTCAGGGGCGCCAGAACTCTGCTCACATTTAACACCTCAAAGGCAACAGCATCATGATCATCTAAGCCCAGGAAGCCCTGGCCATAAAATCTGGGGTGTGTCAGAGGTACTGCTCACTCACAGGTTTTGAAAATGCATCTTCAGCTGTCAGCAGCACCACCTTACGTTCCCAGTGACTGCTGTAAACATGACTCAGCCCTGACTCACAAGTGTGAGTTGCACCCACCCACCCACCTGCTGTGCAAGGAGCTGTGTCCACCCGCTCCCCATCCTGCCCAACCCTCTCTACGCTGCCTACAGACAGGAAAACAAACACCAAACACAAAATCTTGGCCAAAAAGCAATCTTCAGCAGTGCTGCTGATCAGCAGCTGTGTGTCAGAAGGGATGCTGCCCTTTGCTCGGCTGGGAGAGGACAGTGCTAAGTAGAAAGGAGCATTTTTCTTTCCACTGCTGCTGGGGATGCCTATATTTAATTACAGAAGAAAATTAGGGAAGAAAGCAGAGCTGGAGCAGGATAGACCTGTCACAGCTGAAGCCAGTGAACCAAGCTAAAAGTCATCAGGAGAATGCAACCAGTCTTGGTGCAGCTTCTGTTTGTTCCTGTAAGAAACCTTGTGGAGTCTGAATTTATGCTAAATGTCTTTAACCATTATTATTACAATCAAGTAAAACACAGCATCAAACACTCTGGACAGTTTGGATCAGCGTAAAAAGGAATGACTGACTTTTTTTCCCCAAAAAATCCCCTTCCTTTAAAAAAACAAACTAAACAAACAAAAAAGCGGACAAAAAAATGTTTTTTTCTTAAAAGTAATGATTCTAATACATTAGAAAGAGTCAAGGAAGAAGCGTTCCACGCTGTAAACAAGAATAGCAATAAAGAGGAAAGCAGATGGTAGCCAGGCTCTCAAAGTGCATGGCCAAGAAACCCTAACTTCAACCTCCAGCCCCTGCTGGAGCTGGGTCCTGTGGCTCCTGCTGCCTGCCAGTGCTGCAGCCACTCAAAGTGCTCTAACACAAACAACACAAAAACAAACTGAACCTAAAAAACCCAAACCCACAGCATTGGTCTTTACCTCTACATGGAAGGCAGCAAGGCCAGCATTGTCTCAGGGCTGCAAGGGCAAAGATGGGGGGAGCTGCTTTCCCACGTTTGCTCACAGAGTGGTTTTGGCTGAGGGGTTGAGACTCTTGCAGGGGGCTGGGCAGGGCTGCAAATGGCTTGGGTTAAGTAATTTGTCCTGCTGAGCTGCCACCCTCATTCTTCTCCTTCCCTTCCTATTTCTAGCCAAAGAGCTGAGGCTGGGGAGACAGGAGGGGGCATCTCCTTGGGGATCATGCATTGATGCGTTCAAGTGAGAGCATCACACCAAGGACAGCAATGCATGTTGCTGGTCATTCCCCCAGGCCTGAAGATGACTGAGGACCTTGCTGCTCATTCCCATGAGGGCTTGGAGGGAAGGGGAAGGACAACCCCCACCCCTTGCCCTGTCAAAATTCAGGGTGAACATCATGCACCAAATGCCGTGCAATGAGTACTGTGCATTTGACAGCTCTCCAAAATTAGAGGAAACCACCTTTTTAAATGTTAATACTGTAAAACATCCCAGACACACACTGCGTGAGGAGTCCACATGCACAAGCAACATGATGTGCAAAGGCTGTGTGCCTGAAATGTGGGAAAATGGGTTAAAACAAAGGGAAAGAGGTCTCAGCTCTTGCATCAGGTGCATTAGAAGGTGTCTGTCTGGGCTTCAATGAGAAGACAGAACCCCAAGCTACAAAAGCCAAGCTGTGACCAACAGCTCTCAGATGCTTCTTGTTGCTTCCCAGTGAGCTCCTCTGGCCAGTGGGCTGCTAGCAAAAGGCAATGGATATCTGTCCTGAAATACTGCTCAGGTATTTTAACACGCAAATACGTTTAACTGTACACAATTACGGAAAAACATACTCTAAATTAAAAACAATTCAAGCACCATTGTCCTAGAAAGGACCTGTGGTGTCTCAAACCACAAATACTGAACATTCAAAGAGCACTTCTCCTCAAACAGCAACACTTGACTCCTCACAACACCCCTGCGAGGTAGCTAATAGGGTTATCCCTGCTCTGCAGAGGGAGAGGATGGGCAAGGTTGGAGGCTCAGTGGAAGATGGGACCTGGGACAGAGCTGGGGTTCCAATGAAAGCTGAGGGTGCTGTGGTCTGGCTGGCTACATCCAAGCTAAGATCCAGTGCTCCCTTCGACACTCCCTGCTGCAAACATAAACCACCACACGTACACAAGGCAAAATAAACCCTGATGAATCACAGAAGCATAGAATATGCTGAGCTGGAAGGGAT
>VZUA01084762.1:0-12636 GCA_013401035.1 Horornis vulcanius
ACTGGTCATGCTTTCAAACCAGCACATCACTACACCACAGATGGGGAGAATGGTCTTTCCTGCAGTCTCTGGCAAAAAAAAAGGTGCCCTGGGAGACTGGAGGAGGAGCCCTGGGGCTCTAGAGGCAGAAATGCACAATATCTGAGGCTTGTAAAAATCCAACTGAAAAAGAGATAGTAGCAGCTTATGAAGGGGTTCAAGCTGCCTCATAAGTGATTGTCACTGTAGCACAGTTCCTCCTGGCACTCTGACAGCCACTGCTGTGTTGGATATTCAAAGGGAAAGTCTCTTCCACACATCATGCTACTGATGCTACATAGACTAACTGGATCATGCTGATCACACAGCAAGCTTGAATAGGAAACCCCAATTGCCAGGGATCTTGGAAGTCATCATAAACTGGCCAAAAGGTAAAAGTGTCAGGCTACCTTCAGAAGATGAGGAAAATATATCATGTACTGAGGAGGCCCCACCACATAATTGACTACCAGAAAATGAAAAGCAATACCTTCTCTTTAATGATGGTTCCTACTCTATTGTATTGGTACACTGAAAATGGAAAGCTGCTGTATAGAGTTCTATGTGGTCAGTTGCAGAAGCTATTGAGGGATAAGGTAGATCATATAAGGTTGCAGAGCTGAAATCTGCAGCTGGCTTTAGATATCACTAAACGAGAGAAATGGTCAAGACTCTACACTGACTCATGGATTGGGGTGGAAGAGTCTTGGGTTTGTAGCGAGGTGGATGGAATAAGAAGTGGAAAAATCCTGAGCTCCAGCCCAGTCTGCAGGCTTCCTCCCTCTCTCATGTTGTAGAGGTCTATCAGCCTCAGTTGCAGAGGAAATTTTATTTCTCTGAATAGAAAATAAATCAAAAATGCAGCTTGAGAACCAGCATAAAACCCCACAGAGCCAATTCATAGTCATGTTGAAGCCTGCCAACAATCTGAGCTGACAAAAGTTGGGGTTTTTTTCTGAGAAGTTAAATACTTGCTTTAAAACTTCAGTGTAAAATGTTTTCATTGTTCTTTTCATTGGGATTTCAATTTTAAAGTAACAACTTTAAAAAGAATGTGTATTTTGAACAGCATTACCGACTCTTAAAACAAATATTCTAAATTTTGTATAAAAATAAACATTTGACCACTGTTTTTATTTCAGTTTAGTCACTGAATCTTCAAATTAATTCAAGTATGTAAAATTGTTGAAAAATAAAATATTTAAAGGGTTTCACTTATCTTAAACTATACAGTGTCTCAATTACAAATTATTAAAATAAATAAATTCTTATTTAGCAAAATAAGTATTCAAGTTAGAGCGCTCAAAACAAGAAAATCTCCACCATGCCCCAATATGATGCTTTCAAGAACATTCTTGCTATTATTCAGATGAGGTTATTCTTTCAAAAAAAAAAAAAAAAAAAAAAAAAAAAAAAAAAAAAAAAAAAAAAAAAAAAAAAAAAAAAAAAAAAAAATTCATTTTTCCGTTTGTCACCACAGGACTGATTCCTTCCTCAGTTCTCCTTGGTGCTAGTGACCAAATTTGCAGGAATGCAAAAGCAGATGAGTTGTGAGAGCCTTGAAACTGCCCATCTCCATGTAGCAGTGTAATAGTAGAGTGCAGTGAAAAATGGAACAAGCAACTCTGTTTTGACATGTGCAATTTCCTCAGAGTCACCAAAATCCATGGAACTGTTGCAAATGTATTAACATTGGGTGGAAGTATGGTTCTTGGGAGAATTACTGATATTATATAGGGTCTATTTAAGAGATATAAAATCTGTTGATCATAGCACATCTATTCTAGCCTGTAATAGTAACTACTACCGGAAAAAGTAAATATTAATAACATTGTTTAATTACAGCCTATATTCTTCAAACACAGCCTAAACCTGAGATTTGAATTAGCTTTATATGAAAGCTCTTAAATGACAGTTATTATGCTGCTAGGACCATTTGGTACCTTTGAACTGACACAGGTGCTAGTCTGTAAATGACCGAGTTTTAAACTATTTTAACTGGCAAACTAATTGATGTCTATTGTGATTTAGAAATCGTATTCTCCAATTTATCACCAGAAAAGGACTCCTTCTCCCTGAAAGAGACTGTCTTCCCACCTGCCTCCTTCTTCTGCCCTCCNAATAACCTCCAGGTCCTAGCCATGCTCCCTCCTGGCCACTGCAAAAATTAACCATATCATGACTAAAACCAGGAAAATCGCATTATGTGAAAGTCTTTGAAATTCTTCCAAAGCTTGCAAAGGAAGAACTCACAGTTTGGTGAGGACATGCTGCACTGTTAATCTCTTTTCTATACGCTAAACAATATCAAGTTGTAACTTTGGGTAGTGTCTCTGTGGTGTTAAGCATTATCTGTTTTACAGATTTAAATGGGCCATAAATATCCTATCAAATTGAGAAATTTTAATTTAAGTGTTTTCTTTTTCTTGTTATACTTTGATGAAAAAATTCTCCTTCATCAAGCAAGTCAGTGCAGCGTACATTCTTGAAAGAAGTCTTACCATAATAACTTCACTGCTTTTACATAGATATAATTTCAGTAGTTAAGTATAACTACAGAACCACTCCAATGAAGAGGTGCAGAAATGCTCCCCTCTCCTGCCAAAACAAACTACAACTAGTTGATTAGAGTACCTGCTTGATTAACGATAGGCTAGAATTCCATCAGACTGAGAAGGGAATTATATTCGGTTGCTTCAGGTTGGGCTGCAGTTTGCTGGATAAATCCCAGCAGCAGCAATATTTCAGAAGGGAATGGCCACAACAGCATTTCCTGAAATATCCAATTCTGTTGATACTCATGGGGAACACCCGTAACATACTTTCTGGCTGAAGATAACTGAAGGGACAGAAATAATGGAATATGGAGGTTTCTGGATCCTCATTTTGTTTAAGGAAGCTGGAAATCAATATTGCCTTGCTCAATGTGGTGCAGGGTGTGAGTGTAGTTCTAGGCACATGGGCATCTCAGGACTGATGGAGAGGGAAACAAGCTAATAGGCTTAGGCATTCTATATTGCAACCCTGGATCACTGTCTTTACCTTCCATATCCATCCTGGTTTAGGTCCTGCATTTCTTTTACTAGTGAACCTTTTAACCAGAAGTCAGGGAACATAAGTTTACCATGATTTTATGTTCGAGGAAAACAGCTTGTACAGTGTTGTTATATTAAAATTAACACAGTGAGAGTTACATTTGGTACAAATGTACATTTGGTACAAAACATTCAGCCTAGTGTCTTACAAGTTGACTCAGTTATAGCACAGTTTGCATATCTAGTATTAGTTGTAAATATTGTAGGGACTCTATCCTGCATGGTTGAAGGGTTTGATTTAAAACAAGGTAACAAAAATGCTGGTAAATGGCCTAATTGCATTTAAAAACATTCATTACCATTTAAGGAGAAAATCATGCTAAAATAATCCTGGTAGTCTGAAATCAAGTGATTGGATTCTATTTGCAAATGATTAGGGTAAAAATGTAAATGGATCTGAAATGCAATACTATGAACCAACTATGTTCTAGATGCCTCTTTTAATTCACTTTATTATAATCTAGGGAGAAAAAAAATAAGGTACTGCTGTTGTAAATTATTTCTGTTTAACAGACAATATCAGTAATTAAATATATTTCTGTTGGTCTTGTGACCATATGCCTGCAAAATGTAAAAAAAAATAAATTCTTTTGAATTTCTTTTGTTCCCAGTATTGACTGTCTGTCAGAGTGAACCCTCCAGATTCCTGTGTGTTGGTATCCATGGGCTCTTTCTTGCCAAGCTGCCAGTCTGGAGTGTCACACCTTACTGCCTTTAAAGATTGCCCTGCAGAGATAGAGGAAAATGGCAATTTTTACATGATGCAGTCTGGCAGCCCAGGAGATTTGAAGTCAAAACTGATGCCAAGATTTACCCAGGAGAGCAAGCAGAGGCAAAAAAGAGAACCTGGGCCAAAGGGGAAAAAAAAAATTTAAAAAAAGCAAAGGAAGAGGGAAGTGAAAGACAGGAAAGCATGGCAGAGTGGGAGCAGGATTTTTATCAAGCATGGAACACAAGGCTAAGTATTGGACACTACATGTTGTTTGCATGCATTTATTGAGAGGGTCAGGGTCCTAAAGAAAGTCTAAAGGAAGAGGTCGGCTTTTTTTGCATGCCCCAAATTGTAGTAGATTGCAGAATGTAAATGAGACAATTATTACACCAATGCTCATCAAGCTGTGCTGGAAAGACTTCAATAGCCTGATGAATATGCATGCAAATTTGTTAATTAAGTTAATTATTCTGCTGAAAATTCATTTGTCTTCCAAGGACATTTTCCCAATGATTTTAACATGCTTGTGCCATTAGTCATGCTCCATGCTATTTAACATTACTTTTTGTCCACTTTTTGTTTTCCTCTCTTTCTTCTTGTTTTTCTGTTCTATTCAGTTTCTGTTGTTGCTTTTTCTGTTTTGATTTGCTTTTCTTATTAAAGCTTTAAAACCGGATAATTGTTTCTCTTAATTGACCCCTGCAATGCTGCAAGATGCTAGCAGCTAACTTCATAGGAATCCCCTAAAACTAGATTTCATTCAAATACTTGCTTCATATATAAAAAAAAATCCCTAAAATATCAAATATCTAAAATATATAAAAGAGGGGGTGCCAGGGGGATGGGAGCAGGGGGTGCAAACCTATCTGGCATCGTTAAAGCTGGAGTCTGAATGAGTCCAAACAGGAATCAGGAGGGATAAATCTGTCCTTGCTTCAGGCTATTTCCTCAGCACAGCCTTGGTTTGGTACAAGGTGTTACCTTGCTCCAAAAGGTGCAATCTTGTCACACCTCCCCTCCCTCTGCCTGTTCAGCTATACATAGAAACATATGTGTTCAAAGAGGAACAAGAACGGAGATACTTTTCTGTCACCATGAGGGCCAAAACCTGTTACCATGGCAACAAAAGGGAATCATGTTTAAAAATCATGTCTAAATGGCAAAATGAGTTATTTTAAAGAAACAGAAGGATTTTTTTCCCTCCTGTTCAAGGGAACCAAAGCATTATTACAACTTCATGTGATTACATTCTCAAAAAAATGGGATCTTTTTCTATCCATTCTCAAATTCCCATTATTTTGAAATGTATCAGAGTACACAATGACTATTTTGCATTTCTAATATGGGCTATTTGTCTTAAGTTCACTCATTTTTATTCTATTATTCTCTTGTTCTATTCCATTGCAGATGAAAACAAAATTGTTTGGGATTTTTTAGCAGATGGAAAAAGCCCCAGAATGGCAACGGGATACTTTCTTCCCACAGCAACAAGAACACCAGGAAAAAGCTTAACAGAAAGGAATTAAAAGGAAACAAAAATTGCAGATAATGGAGTTTAAGAAAATTAATTGGTGATGATTCTCTTTTGTGCAGTCCTTATACATTACACAGTCTGAATGGCACTGTAGTGTCACATAGATCGTAAACCAATTAGGATGGTATTCTAAACCCTGTAATTTCTGTAATTCCATCTGCTTTAGATGGTTTAATTAGTGAAAGTCACAAAAGCCAAATATATTACAGTATTTTGAAATCAAGCCCAAAGGCAAGAAATAAAAGTTATAAAAGCCACTTTATGTGCAAGTGGGCATATTGCATGAGTATATGAAAAAGAGGAGGGTAAGTCTTTTTAAGTTTTTTTAGTGGAAAATGTGTCAAAAAATATTAGTAGTGTAATCCCAATCATAGAAAAGACACTGGCAAAATTGCCATGGACTCTAAAAGGACAAGAATTCAACCCAAAAGATGACAACCTTTAGTCCTGAGCTATTTTTATAGCAGGGATATAACTGCTTTCTTTATTACTTAGACCTCCATTCCACTTCTTCTGACACCAAGTACAAATTCCTCACCGGGGTCTCTGTCCAAGATTTTCATTTGCGGTGTGTGGTTGATGAACTCTATAATTTTCTGACTTTAAGGTGTTGAAGTAAAAACTGGTCAATGGGTATAGTCCTTTTATTCCAGGCACTCTGTCCTGAAGCAATTGCTCCAATCGTTTTATATTCCTGAACTTTGCCCAGTGCGCTGATGAATACTTCAATGACAAACTATGGCTCAACTGGATGATTATATACAACATCCCTGTTCTTATCTTTCAAAAATTTACCATGTCCAATGTGTTTCCAAACACTAACAGTAAATAGCATAACATGGAAACCATTGTGCTGGTATTTTCTCTCCTGTCAACAGTCACAGTAAAGTTCTTAAGAAGGATGATTTGCATGAGAGGGAGTTACACAAACAACCCATAAAATCACAAACTGGAAAAAAATTATGTCTTCTTTTAAAAAAAATTAGGTTTTCAGAACATTTAAAAATACCTACAACCAATTAAATAACCCACAATGCACTGTATTTGTCTAGTGATGGTATTTCTCCTGCAAGGCAACTGTGCATTATTATGGACCACAAATAGCTTCAGTCAAAAGTGACTGACAGCAGCATACTGAAGACAGGGTGTATGCTATTGCACTGTCTGTCACCCTCTGATTGAGACACTGTAGGTGTCCAGGACTGTCTTTGCTTGCTGTGAAATATTACAAGGTAAAACTGTTACTCATAAAAAAGATGACTTGTCTTCCCCTTTAATGAGAACACAATATAGAATTCAGCTATTAATTCATGGTACCTCCTACAGTTCAAACAAATCACTTCTGTTCTGAGAAGTGTCTAGCTGTTGTGAGAAATGTCAAGTCAATGAAGATATCTTAAAAAAAAACAACTATCAAACAGTGATGATGGGAAGGAAAAATTAAGGGGAGACAACAATTATATAGCACAGTTAAAAAGAAATGGGGGGGCTAATAAAATCCCTGTGTCTTTATAGGGCAACAGCTGTTCTCTGTAACTGTTAGGAAAGGTTTTACCTATAAAATCAGGCACATACATTCATATATTTGATTCCATAGCCATTTGCAATGTGTTAGTTCTAGTTAAGAGGAGAAATGAAAAAGACTTTCCCTGTCAAAAATCTACATTGTTGGCTTCAAATGAAACAATATCAGAAGCAACCACAGAGATGAAGGACACCTCCCGCTCCTGAAATTTACCTAGATGTTTGATTCTTTCTCTGTATAATGCAGGCAGACAACTTGCTTTCATTTCCATAGCTAAAAGGTTGCATCCAAATGTGTAGCAATTGAGACATAGGCCCAGACCGGCAGGGAATCTGAGTTGTTTATTCAAAGAAACGAGCTGGTTTTACACACTTTCTCAAGGCACAGTATTTCCTTACGTGTAATTCTCACTATGTGACCTATCTCACGTTGCCATGTCAGCAACATGGTTTCTTAATGTCCTTCTGTGGGTTGACCACGCGCTGTTCACCTGTCAGTCAGCTTCCAGCAGGCTCCTCGCCGTAGGGGTCTGCTGTGTGACACCTCCTCACCCCAGGTCAGGCAGAGACAGCTTCTCTGTGTTGCCACGTGCTTCTTTGTGCTGTCACGGGCTTCTTTGTGCTGCCATCTTCTTCAGCAGGTGCATCCCACAGCCCGCAGCTCAAGTCCATCCCATCTCTTCCCACATAAATGTCCTTGTGGCAGCCAGTTATCATTTCCTCCCAGTTCACAGTACACTGGTAAAGAGTGATCTGAACTTATGCTAAAAGTGGCTGAGAACAACTGAGTCTCTGGCTAGTGACTTGGTTACAGATTAAGTGTAAAGCTGTCATACCATGGACTACAATTTTGGCAAACATCACTGAAGTCCAGAAGTACCAGGTTTTCAGGTAATCTCTTCAGCACAAAATATTTGTGATTGTATTTCGTATTAAATGAGCAAATATGGGTGAACAATACATCTTTGCTAGTAAATTTTTTGAAAAAGAAAGCATTTTTGTGTAGCATCCAAGAGCCTCCTTCCTTTATGCAGCTCTGGTTCCTGCGCCCTGGTTTTGTATTTCTTTCTTCTCTGGACTTTATCAGCACATTTTGCGGTTAATTTCCATTCTTTGCCACTCTATGACTCCAGTGTAAGAACACCAAAAATCAAGCCATTATGGACAATGCTAAGCAATCTATGAACAGCAGAAAATCAAGGTAAATATTTATACCACAACAAAGCAGAAGTAAATTAAAGATTAAAAATCCAGAGCTAGGGACAAAAAGGAAAGAAATAAAGGTAGCTATTTACTCAGAGAGGTTGCAGCCGTACACTAATGTTCCATGAGGGTTAAAATTCCCTCCACAAGTATAGAAGTTTCACAAGTATGTGGCATACTCAGGCATACTCAGTCAGCCAAGGAATTAGAGGTCAATGAGATGCCTGCTGTTCAGTGCTAGAAGGCCTCACTGTCATCTTCTGTGGAGAAATCATGGGATATTTTGTACCTCTCTGCTATCTAGTGTCCTGCAGGCTCAGCTGCTCATCAGCTCTCACTGGCAAAGGGGAAGAGCACAGCTCACTTTTCCAAATATGAAGAGAGGCAAAAAAGCCTCTTGCTACCCACTGCAAGGAGCAGCTCCTGTCCTGCTGCCCTTCGTGTTTCTCTAAACAAATTGTATCAACAAAACCTCCTGTTTCCTATTCTAGCAGCAGCAGCATCCCCTGTGTCATGTTAGGGCCCACAGACTTATCATGGGGAGACTATCAGAAACTCCTCTCCTTCCTGCAAGTTGTAGCTGCCCTCTTGCCAGGTCTGAGAGGTCTAGCCCACCTCACAGGACACATCCATTCCACAGAGCTGCAATAGCTATTTGGGCTCTGAAGGAGGTCTGTGTGCCCTGGGCATGGACAGAAGTAGTTTCACCATGAGACAGAGCTGACATTGAGCCCTGGTGGTTTTTTACAAGCCATCAGGGCAGCAAGAATGTTCCCATTTGTTTCTTGCAGGATCTAAAATCTTGAATGGAGAGTGGTTTACTGCCCTGACTGAATGTTCATGACCATTGACAGCAATACTTTTGGAATGTACTATTATTCCAATGGCAATTTTACACAAAAGTTAGGCCAGTGCATCTCATTACTTCCTTGTCCTGCTGCTTTCCAAAAAGCACCACTCAAGCTGCAGTCAACTTTTACAGACTTTGAGCTGCACTGCAATGTTCCTCCTTCCACTGATCTTCAGAGAAGTACTTAATGCATCCTGAGGGACTATTTACTTCAGGGTATTTCCTCTCAAGGACTGAGACAACCCTTGTGCTCCTGCCTCCTCTGCTGCACTTCCTGTTGATGTTTCCACTGTTAATTGTGGCTGTGAGATGGAGGCAGCAACAGTGGTGATAAAACCTTAAAAACACTGATACATTTGAGTCTTCAATTGCAAAATAAACTTATAAGGGGAGTTGACTCAGCACACGGTTGCATCAATTCACTTTCTCAATTAAAAGTCCAACTCAACCTATTTTAAAACAAAAAAAGGTGTGGGAAAAGGCAATAGTCTTATCAGTGAATTAGTCACGGCAGATTTGGGATCTGAGCCTGGCGGAGCTACAGAACTATATATCTAATCCTGTCACAGTTTAAATTTAATATCATAGCCCATTCTCATTGTACTCACTAGAGCATTCATTGTGATTTTCCCTCTCCAGGAAAGACTGTATGAAACTCACAAACTGCACAAGCACTCTTTGGGATCATAGTTGGAAATGCCCAAGCAGTCCAGAGGATGATAGGCTGTTGTGACAGACCTTCCAAAAGAGGGGAAGAACTTGGGTGGGGAGACATGGGTTGTCAACTCTGCAGCCACAGTTAGGCAGGAGTTTTCACCATCTCCAATGGTTGCTTCCTTCGATTTTCATCTGCTTCCCTATGAAAGCCAACTTCATCCTATTCTAACAGCACAGCTCTGTTGGTCAGAGGTGTGATATGTACTCTGACAGCCTAAGCTGCCACCACACTCTGGTATGCTATTTTTCTCCAGCTATCATTAATACTCACAGTGAATAGACCTCTTAATGCAGATTGTCTCAAATCCCCATTTGTCTTCTGTTCTTTTAGGTGAAGAAACACAATATGTGTCTGCATTGCAGTTGAAACAAAGTCAGTGAGTTCTGCCCACCATCCAGTCTAGTATTAAACCAGCAGATGTGTGAATGCAAAGCCACACTACAGACGACAAGAGATAGATCAGCTCCTGCTGAGCATCACCAGTTAGCATGAATAAGGCCAGCCCAGATACATCACACACATTCAAATATGTCAAAGGCTCACCATAAAAATCCCTAAAGTCTTCAGCTGAAGATGCTACTAAGAATTACTTGCTAATGAAGAGATATTTGTGATTTCTCTCAAAATCCAAGTAATTTTGAATCATGAAATCATGTCAGCAATTTCAGCCTCTGGTTTATGAAAAGAAAATCAAAAGGTAAACCTTTATCCAGGAAAAGGGTCAGCAAGTGGACCTCCCTTCTCAAAACAATGATGAAACAAGTGTCTCTAAGATTTTTTGAGGGCTGGACAAATGAGCTGTTGCCTATCATGTTTTATTCTTCACTTCTCAAAACACTGCTCATCTTTGCAGCAAATGCTAGTGAAAGTTTTGGCATGCTTTGCACTCACAATAGACTAACATATGCTGATCCATACACTCAAAATTCTAGGAAAGACATGTTTCTGGGAGTCCAAAACCCAGCTACATCAACAATTTACACAACAGAGATTTTCAGCAACAAGAGGATTTAAGGCTCTGCTGAGCAAACATCAGGTTCTTATCGCACAACTCCTCATGATATTATTTTATTACCCAGTCCAGAAGAACAGACACACAGTACATTTGATTTCTGTGATAAAGGAATGACACATACTTGGATGGAAGGTATCCTGCCCTGCTCACAAAGAGTCACGTGTACACCTGAAGTGCTGGCAGAAGACAACTTGTGAAGGTAGGGAAAGAAAAAAACAAGAAAAAAGAAAAATAAAAGAAAGAGAAAATCAACAAACCAATTCATACTTGCACTCCACTGGTTGCTAAAAATTATAATTAGAAGGGTTGTTACAACATTTCCAAATTAGGACATTGCTAGAATTACTTAGAGAGTATAGTTAACCACACAGGGATTACTGTAAACTGAATTTAAACCTTCCTGTACACATGTTGATCTAAATCTTCTTGCCCAGAATAGACTAGGGTTACCTTTCAGAGGACTTTATGACTATGCTTTTAATGGGAAAAAAATAAAAAGGCATGCTGAAGATACGTATAAATAATATGAACAGAAAGTGTAATGCCAGCTAGAAACCAATTCAATGGCAGGGATTTTTTCTCTCTGTATTTTGTGTTGTGTCATGTGAATTATCCCTTCTGAGCTTTTTTTAAATGGCTCAGAGAAATAAGGACTTCCCTGCAGAAGTAAATAGGGCACCTTTTTCAGTTTTTCCTTTCCCACTTCCTCTCTTCTTTCCCTCCTGCTCTCTCCTGCCATCCCACATCCCCTCTGCACAATTTCAACTATATTTACGGATAATGAGCAAAAGTTTAAAAGATGTAGTGAGGGTAGTTAACACTCTGTTAAACCAAGATCTTAAACCTCGAGCTTGCAAATGTTGCTGGGAGCACTAGTGGCTAAAGAGAGAGGTTTTCATCTGAAGCTAAGCAAGTACCTAATGTCTACATCTGTTCTGCAGAAAGGTTAAATATCTTTAAAATTGTAACAAAGGTGCACTGACATGGCAAAAGGAAAATCAAATGTCATTGGGAAGTGAATGGTTAAAAAGGTTGCTGAGGATCCTATCTGCATTTTTTTGGATGGCAAATTAGGTCACAAGGGTTAATATGTTGAAGAATGGTCTGTCTATTACTATGTTGGCTGTCAGAGCCTATCTCAATCAAGCATAACTACAGACTAAGGGGCTGTCTTTGACCAAAATCTGAGTCCTTGTTTAGTCTCATTCAAAATGAAAAGCCTAACAGTTACTATTTTAAAATATTTTGCAGCCTATGTGCCATTGCAGTAAAAGTCATGCTGTGGAGAAAAAGTGATTTCAACACTACCACACCTTACTGTGGTACAAAGCATCAAACTAATAGCTTAAATTTGTGAGAATTTCCCTGTTTCTTTCATAAGAAAGGCTTTGTTTTCCTCAGCACCAGTCCAGTACCACCTGGTTTCAGGACCTTTCTCAATCTGAGCAACATTGGCCGAAGACTTGTGTCTCTGAAACACTGAACTGGAACAAAAACAATATTCCTATGGGCATAGTCCCCCACTATAATGAATGATTTCTCAGCAATCTAGGTTACCTTAATGGAGATACCACTTTAATCTTTTGCATCAGCTCTGCTCTCTAACTATGAATGCAAAAATATAAATCACAATTGCATCATAAGAAAGGAAACTGTGATTTAAACACGTGTATGTTCTTTAATAAATGAAGCATGCAAGCTTCTATGTTTTTCCCACATGTTGGAAACAAATCAGATGGAAAACATGATGTACTGACCAGAGATCTCACTTTCCTATACTCCCCCAGTAGAAGAAAGATTTTACTCTATGAATGACTCTGTCAAAGAAGTAAACTGATAGAAGGACTAGGTATTCTTCTGCTTCTAACACAGTACAAGATTGAATAAAGCTGAGAAAGTACTTCACAGGTTTTAATTTATTTGGAAAGTTTAGATGTCTCCTGGCTTCTGAAAGACTTCTTTATTTC
>VZUA01084764.1:10225-24808 GCA_013401035.1 Horornis vulcanius
AAATAATTGTAGGGAAGATATATTTTACAAAATGGAAGAGCACTCTGACATAGTCCCTTATAAGGTCATAACACTCCCCAATCCAGCAGGAATAATTCTCATGTAGAATTCCCTCTGGTGGGAACATCTTCTCTAGATAATGCCACAGGAGTCTCCCTCTANCATACTTCTGCTTATAATCTGATAAACTGGAGATAAACAGACTAAAGGCACAAATTTAAAACTTTCTGAAAAACTTTGGTTTATGAATATAAACCCAAAGGGCTACCTCATGGTTCTAAATACACATGATTAACCAACACTTTTTTAAGCTATCAGCTGACATTGTCTAAATACTTACTTTCTCCTTTTCTGATCCATTCCATAACTTGTTCTGGAGCAACCACAACTTCTTCAATCAGATCTTCTACATATGTATTCCTCTACAGAATAAACGCAGTAATAAATTTTACTGAACTCCAAAACACACTTCAATACATAAAGTGAATATTACCAGCAATTATTACGGTATTTATTCAACAGCTGAATATCTTTTTACTTCAAACACAAGGGATAGGTAAAGTTTAGACTTTGACCAAAATTGTGGCCTAAGGGCACAAGAATCAAACAACATATTTAGAAAGTTTCCTAAAAACAGAACCACTGAATGAAATATCCATCTTGACATTTTCTCAGGAATTTAGGAGTATACTTCTCAGTAACTCTTATAAGGACATAATCATACAACTGGTAAACTTCCCTTCTTCCTGTGTTCCAAATCCACGATCAGTTAAGGCAACCAAAGGAAAAAAAAACACCCCAAAGCAACAATTTTTACTATTTCCTACAAAATTTAATATAAAGAAACTGAAGGTGGTATTAATAAAGATTTCTTTTTCTATAGTGATCATCTTACTGAATAGTTCTAGTCTCATGGTTATTCTATGATCACAGCAGAAGAAAAGTGTATCTACTTGGTAGGTGATATGAAGATGATATTAAAGTAACTCTATATATCTGTCAGAAACTTGTAACACATGGAGCTTAGGTCATGTTTGTAAAAGTGTCATTAGCTAAACAATTCTTGAGTCTTTACTGTCAAAGTTAAATAAAATATACTGTCCTGGAAAACTTTAATCCATAAACTGAGGATTAAGTGTACTTTTATAAAGGTTTATAAAGATGAACTAGCAATAGCAAGCCCAAAGCTGTTATTCTACTACATTAAGTGTCCTTCTGCTAATGCTGAAGATACAGTTACACAGTTTGTCCCGGAAAAGGTTTCCACTGGATGCTTCTGAAGACTTTTTCCCCCAACTTCTTTTACCCTAAGCAGATATAAACTTATATATAACATCCACTTACATTAACATCCTCACGAATTCCCAGAGGCTTCTTTTTCCTATTATCGCAAAGCAAATCAGTAATTGTTTCATTGTAGATTTCCATGTAAGAAACCCTTAGCAGGAATTCTCTATCTGGAATCTAATGTTGAAAGAAAGAAAGAAACAAACAAACAACAGACTAACTGATGGACATTTTTTAATGCAAGTATTCTTAAATTGGAGATAAAAGTTTGGATATTGTTCCACATATTTCCTTCCCTTCATCCTTTCTGTACATTAGCGTCTACCTATACAGAATAATTTCTTTTCTATCGCATCTCTTTCCAGTTGCAATAATGGTATACCACTTCTAAGAGGTTATAAAATAAAGATAACTGCCCTAGAGAAGCATGACAGTAGTTCTCCTTCTTAAATGCCATTTCCATAACCAATTTCCTCCTACTTAGGCTATTTCCTGTCTGTATACCTCGTCTTCTCTCTTTGCTTGCTTGGATTTACTTTGCTGCTGCTGCTTCTTGTCCCCCTGCCTCCTTGGTAGAGAACATTGGGGTGAGGAAAGGCTGCACAATAGACTCAAGGAAAACCTTCTTGCCTTTAGTTACTTCTATAAACACTATAAGGGTAGTCTGCACCTCTATAATGGAGCAGTGACCATGTCACTTCATTGGTAACAATTACCTGAACCCCTCGAGGCAAAAGTAAGCACTCTTCAAATAATGTTTTGGAAATCACTGTTTTAATGTACACTTTCTCCTTACTTTTATTAATATTGAGCAATTAGCAATTCTTTTGTAATTCTTTCTGAAATAAGTAAATAATGTCATACTCTTACCATTAAGAAAAAGTTAATTTTTTAGACTTTTGCAACAGCAGAATAAACACAAAGCTTCGTATTATCTTATCTACTGCATCATCAAGTGAATACATTAGCTTTTCATTGGAAACACTCATCTTTACCAGGTTAGCAAAGTAACTGCAACATATAGTCCAATATAAATTAATTTTCTTCATAAGCCTTGATACTAAAATTAACTTTTATGTAACCATCACAAATATTACTAGTCCTTTCAGTCAGTTCAGTTTAATAGAATTGCTCACCTCACAAATAATTTTGAATACATGTTGAATTGCCTTAGGGATAATGCCCACGGAATCTTCATTCCCCATCATTGTGTAAGTCTTCCCTGAAGCAGTCTGTCCGTAAGCAAAAATTGTGCCTAGAAAAATGGTTAAGTTTTACCAGCTATCTCTGGAATACATTACAAAAAAGATTTAAACAGAGTTTTAAAACTTACCATTATAGCCTTGCACAGCTGACTGTATAATTGGAACAGCTACGCCATCATACAGCTGCTGAGTGTTGTCGCTTGAGTGAAAGACACGATCTTAAAACAACAAAAAAATACAGCATCTGAATTCACTCTATTCCAAGTCAAAACAAGCTGTCATTCAGTATTGCTGACTTCAAATCCAGTAAATTTGGATAATCATTTATACGTTAATTCAAATATAAATATCACTGTAACACCACTAATACAAGCTTTTAAAATTTTTTTTCAAAATAAATATTAAATGCAAAATCAAGAAAGACACAATGCATGGATGATAGACAAATTAAAAAAACCCCTGAGAATAATGAACACAGTTAAATGGTCATCCTATTTAATCCTAAAAAGCTTTGGCTGATTTATCTACAAGGATGGTAAGCCTGATAGGACAGGTTAATTGTTCAACTCCTAGCCTGGTGCATGCTTTTACTGAATCTGTATTTTGGGAAAAATGTTTGTAGGGCCTATGTTCATAGCAACAAGTAGAGTTGATCAGCAGGAAAAGACTCAAAGGGAGCCAGTTAGTTATGAGGATCCAACATTCACACTAGTCATTTCTGGGATTGTGTTCTCCCATACCTTTCTCCCTAAATGGTCAGGATTAGCCCTTGTTTAGTCCATTGTAACTGGATTTCAGATTTTAAAATTGCGTTCCAAAGCCACCACGGCATGAACCAGAACAGAAAAAGCAACGTCCGTGAGGAAGCTGACCTCAAAAGCACATCCCAGTACAGCCTACAGCCGAAATCCTGCGTGCCCCAGTGAGACTCCTTCGGAATTACGAAGCTGGGAAGGTTGGGGGACATTACAGGAAGCTCGGGCATTCACCACAGCTGACACGCTCAAGAGTACAGTAGCAAAGTTCCGCGTAAGCATCTGAGTAAAGCAACATTCACATTCTTACCGTAACTAAATATTTTGGTACCATTCACGTCGGAAACAGTATTATTCTCACTTCTCCAGTGCAGGGACACTTTATCTCCTGAGGCATTTTCTCTAAAAGAAAAGACACTCTGTTACCTTTATTGAGCGAAGACTCCGCTCCCAAAACGCGGGCCCCTTACCGCGACCCCTTTCCCCGGCTCTCGCCCGCCTCTCGCTCCGGATCCCTCCGTCCGCCTCCCTGCCCCAGCTACCGGGGCACGGCGGCACCCAGGGGTGCGGAGGGAGCTTCCCCTCGCCGCCAGCCCGGCGGCTCACCTGGCGATGAGCGGCCGCACACGCACGCACACCGTGACGGCGCCCTCGTCCGCCATACCCGCCCGGGCCAGGAGGAGCGGAATAGCGACAAGGGACGGACCGGGGGAGCCGGGACACCGGGAGAACGGAGCGCCCGCCCCAACCGCCGCCGCAGTTTGAACTGCGCCCGCAGCCGCTCCCTATTGGCCCGCGAGGGACGCACGCCGTGCGTGGAGCGCACCACTCGCACAAGCTGGCGGGGAGGTGTGGGGGGGGCCGGCGAGGGAAGCACGGTGTCGAACAGGCGGCTGAGCAGCCCCTGAGCTCTCCCGCGACACCTTCCCCCCCCGCCTGCCGGCAGCGGTCAGGGAATCAAACCTGTCCTCATGTTCGCATCTGCAGGCCTTTTAAATAGCCCCAGGGAGGGTGACCCCGCCACTTCCCTGGGCAGCCGTTCCAAGGCTGACAACCCTTTCCATTAAGGATTTTTTTCCTAATATGTAGTGTGAACATCCCCTGGCGCAACCTAAGCCTGTTCCTCTTGTCATGTCGCTTGTAACTGGGGAGAAGAGGCCAACCCCCGCCTGGCTACACCCCCCTGTCAGGAAGTTGTAGACAGGAATAGAGTCTCCTCTGAGCCTCCTTTCCTCCGGGCTAAACACCTTCAGTCCCTCAGCCGCTCCTCCCAGGATTTGTGCTCCAGACCCTTTCCCAGTTCCACTGCCCTTCTCTGGATGCCCTCCAGCATCTCCATGTCTCTTGCAGTGAGGGGCCCAAAACTGAGCACAGGATTGGAGGTGCAGCCCCCGAGTGCCAGTGATGAGCAGTAGTATCACTGCCATACACTCAGCCTGTACCTATTACTGCCGTGCACTCAGCCCATACCTCAATAAGCTGCCTACTGAATCTGAATAGTGAGCTTTTACACATAAAAGTGACACTGTCAGGGGATTTTAAAAAAAATTTATTTAAGTAAAATGTATGTATGTATTGAAGTGAGGGCTAGAAAGACTGTGAACATCTGGTGGGTGGTAGTTCTTAGTTCAAAGCAGTATCAGTTTAGGAAGCAGACTGTGTTTGCTTAATCAAACATAGAAAAAGCCTTCATGCTAGTGCAGGTAGGTTTGAGGGGTGGGGAAGGAGAGGGAGATAGCTGCAAAAAAAAAGCCTACAGAAATAAAAAAAAAAAAAAAGCCATGCTCCGAATGCATTTCGAGATCAGCAAGTAAATGACTATGCTATGAAAGTGCTGCTTATGTTCAAACTTTTAAAACAATGTTTTCTTCCATATTTTAATCATCCTCCCCTTCCTCATCTTCCTCTTCCTCAGCTTCAGCTAAGGCTTCCTCCTGCGCAATCTTGAAAGCCATTTCCTCTTCCACAGTAGGGTCTACTGTCTCAGTGATTTCTGGCCCGCTGGGGAATTCTGCTTGTGCTGGCGGGGGCAGTTCAGGAGCATAGCTTTCTGGACTGTATTTGTGACCCCAGCCAAAATAGATGTTCTCAAATTTCCTGGAGAAGAGAAGTGAAAGATAACACATTCATCCCCTGACAAAATATTAGCAGAGACACTCTCAGGCATCCTTACTCTGCTGCACAAGAATTCACTGTGGTGCAGATATCCTATAGCAGAAGAATTTTAAACACGGCACTTCTTTTTAACTGCTCTAATGGTTATCAATACATCTTCTATTTAAAATGATGAAGTGTCACTGCACTGCAGTACAGTGTATTGGAATGACTGTGTAGTGGAAATATACATGGACATAATAACCATGTGTAGTGGAAATAAAGGAACACTAGAACTGGTTTTGTAAAAAGACCCACAGACACAAGAATATGTGCTCAAATACTAACATGGTGTTTACATACATTAACTTTATGCCAGCCTTTCCAGTGATTATTTGTTTTCAGTCTTAAATACATATTTACTGTTGCTGTGCACATTTAAGTGGCCTTCTCCATCATTCTCCGGAATAGTTAGAATTCAGTCAATGAATTAATAATAAAGTAACTCTGCCTGCATTAGAGAGGCACCTGTGTGTAGCACTACAGTCAGTGTTGTAACCATGTCAGGTGGACTCTCACCTGCCAGATGCAAAGGCATAAGCTCCAGGCCATCGGTTAGACTGCAGGATTGCAACAGAATATTCTGGGATCAGGTTTGTAGAAGCTTGAGCTGTCCAAGCAGGGATGTCTTTCATGCCTGGAGACAGCCAAACACACTCTGTCTATGGATAAATGGACTTGACGAGTCTCTACAAAATATTTAAGACTAAGCTACAAGACTTGCACAGAATTCAAGCAAGGTTTATATTAAGTTGCACAACAGAAAGAGCCAGAAGTTAGAAACAGTAAGTGTAGGCACTGTTTTCAACAGTGTAGACAAAGTACATTGCTCCAAGAAGCCAGAGTTCTGTAACTTCAAATATTTACTGCTAGTGACTCTCTATCAAAAACTTCATATTCCATGAACAATACCTTCATCTTCAGAGATAAGAGTAAGAAGGGGTGGTCCTCTTTCTTCCTGTTGCTCTTCCCCCTCCTCCTCTTCCTCCTCTTCATCTTCTTCTTCTTCATTTTCCTCTGATTTTTGAGTAGGATTAATCCAAACACAGCGACCCTACAATTGATGTGGAAAAGTAATAAATACATGTAATCATTGAAAGAATGCAAGTTAAAACCAGTTAAAACAATTGGCTCAGACACGCACAGAGTTAAGGGACAGGGAGAAGAAAAAGATGTATTCCATAACTGGTATATTGTTAAGAGAATATTGTATCCTCTTGGCAGAACCTTCCCCTCATTCCTCCCTTCATTCATTCCTGCTTACTGTTTGAGAATAACCTTATACCTCTGTCATCAGCTTTTTGTCATGTTGTATTCTTCAGTGCCTGGCCAGTTTGGTTTATATCCTTGCTAGATTACCAGTTACTGTGAACTATGGACTTACCCCTTCTTTTTAAAATCTGCCTTGTTATTTGGCTACCAGTCAGAGGAATATAACAGAATGTTCTTAAAATTCTAATGTGTATTTATATTTATAACTATTGTTTTGCTAGTAGTAAGTTTAAACCTTATTTCCTATCATTTGCTGTTATTTTACACTAGCATTCTTGAATTGGTAGGCTGGCCATCAAACCATCAGCAATGAAAACCAAATTAGTAATACCTCTTTCTAGCACTAGTCTGATAGAACATGTTTTTAAGGTTCTTTTTATTTTAATGTGTTACAACAGAAAGTATAAAACAAAAAATTAACCACAAGAGAACACCAAGTAAACTCCATTTAGCAAACAACCATAAGCTATCTGCTTTTTAGCATCCTACCTACGAAAAGAGAATTTTACACATTTTTGTCACATAAGGATCTCAAAGCAGAAAACCTAATACAGAAGATTGCAAGAAATTATTGTTATCCATCAGGGCATAGCTCTGTACTGTTATTTAAAGACAGGTTTCAATCTCAAGAGCACATCACTGGAAAAAGCACTAAACCTAGAGGGTTCCTATATATGTATATATATATACACACACCCCCACACATATACACATACATGTATAGATATATACACACCCACACATATGCACATATATGTATAGATATAGACATATATACACACACATACATACAAATAGATGGTGTATGTAAATACATACAAGATATTTACATATTATATACCATATAAAATACATGATTTATGTGTAAGATATTTGGGTGTTATTTACAATATAAAATGTATTTTCCGTATAAACTTTTTTCAATCCAATAACATTTCTGTGAATAGTTTGCATGTGCAGGTGAGAAGTGTCATTCACATTCTGTAACCCTACAAGCACGCAGTGTATCTAAGGTCCATGTCAGCTATCCTGACACACACCTGCTTTAGAATGCCCTTGACATGGTGTGCCCATGTGGCGAGGGATTCCACCATCTCAGCCACAGGAGGAGGCTCAAAATCGGGGTTTTCTTCATATGTATCTGCTCCTTCTTCTTCTTCTTCTTCCTCTTCTGCAAACTGGTAAAATCCTGTGGGAGAGACATGGGTTCCTGCTGAGATTCGAGCTATCTGCGCACGCAGGTAATTGGCCTCATTTCCAGGAAAAGGAGGAAAGCTCACAACAGGAGCATCCAGCCAACCAGTGAAGAACTTCTTGATTTTCCTGGCACAGACAATCTGGGCTGGTGTCACTGGAGGCAACTTCACCCAGGGTTTGCCTGGCTCGTTACAGACAAAGTAGACATATTTATTAGTCCCAGTCCCATTTGCTTCTTTTGGGATTTCAGGTGGGGGTTTATAGGTGGACTTTGGTGGTTCAGCTTCTTTTTCTTTCTGCTCATCTTCTTCGCCCTCACCCATCTCTTTCTCTTCTGCAGTAATTCCCTCCCCTTCCTCTCCTGGTTCTTCGGCCTCTTCCCCTTCCCGTAACTGTACTTCGGCTATAATGTAGTTCATTTCCAGGCCCAAAATTTTGCCCCAGAAGCGACAGGTCTGGATTGGCTGAACACGAATTAGGTTTTTAAGGGCAAGGAATATGTAATAGGATTCATCTTTGTTCAGGCCAATTCCAGCCTGTTCAAAATAAAAGGCTGTTTCCATCACATTTGGTAGAGCGGGCTCTCCCTAGAAAAGAAGATTCAGAGTTAGAGCTAAAGAATAGGATAATTATCTATTTTGAAAATTGAACATGTTATCTACTGAACTACTTCACTTTCTTGTCGTGCCACTCATTATCCTAAAGTGCTTTGCAGACTTTCATTTGCTACTTTTTTTACTATCATTTAGAAAAATTAAAAGTCATTTGGTGGTAAAGAAGAGAACACAGATGAAGTGCAGCACTTAGAACACAGGATTTCAAAATTCAAACTCCTAATTACTGCAAAATGAGGAAAGTCAGCATTCTTACACAAGATCTACAAGGGATTCAGTGCTAGGGCATGTCAGCTAAGAGGCCTTCACGCCTGCAAAGAGTGACACTGCGTTGCCTTGTGTTGTAGGTAATACAGATTTTATATATTTACTGCACGAACAACATTTCTCTGGGGTGAATGTTCCTTGGCATTCAGCTCCCTGCAGTTTTTAAAATACTGCCCCTTGCTCTTATCAAAGACCATTGTAAGACTCCATCTGGCTTCAGTGGAAGCAGAACTAGGCCAATATTAAGTATTTCCCGTTGCTCTACCGCCCATCTCTTGTTTAAGGGGAGGCAGGTGATCATATAACACAGGCAGAATTATTAGAAGTTGGACATGACAGGGTAGGGAATTTGGAAGAATCAGTGCTAGTTTATATGGAATTTCTTTGGATCTGACAGGTTTCTTATATCAAAGCAAGATTGACAGGAGTATGAAAAATTCAGAATGCCTTTCTGAAATACCCTACCTTTTTTTTCCTTTTTCAGCATCCTATACTGTTAATGTAGGATACACAACAAACTATGGAAAAGATGAAGGACTATCTCTTCTGCGGTTGGTATTTGTACTCTGCAGTGGTAATTCCTTTGAATATATACTGGTTAACTTCATATGAAAATCAACATCTTATTGAACGATTTCCCTTGGCTATTATAATTCTCATTTATATTCTTGTGTTTCTCATTATAGGAATTCTCATTTTTCCTTGGGTAAAAATGCTTCTGCATATAAGCAACTGAATAACGAAAAATCCTGTTTTAAGAAGTGGCTTTTCAATTGCATTAGTTCTTCATTAAAACTATATATTGTGTCAGTTGGAGAAGGACAGACTGGAACCCCACCAGGAGCTGGAAGAATCACAAAATTCTCTATTCTGCTGTTTTACAGTAGGAGTTGTGTACAATATCGTCTAACTGGTATCAGGAATTAAGGTCACTTCAGTAAGGAAACATCCCTTTTATATAAAGAAAATAAACTTGGATGCAATATTCTGTGCTGAACTGGCATATGGGAGAAGTTATAAGCCTTACTTTCTGTTTATCACTTCTTTAACATCCCGGATTAGAAAGGCTCAGGATATTCGATTTACTACAGGAAAAAAAATTCTCAACTAAGTAACCAGATTGGGTTTTTTTCTTCGGAACTGGACATGGGAGGAGCTCAGCTGTGAAGAGGTACATGGTGCTGTGACTGCAATTATTTGTATGGTCACGAGAGGCAGCACCACAGAAGAGACCACGACTTCCTCCCTTTCTCTTTTCCCTTCCCACCATCCGCCCACCCCTTCCCTGGTACATTTGGTACCTGTTTCACTCCGATAATAACTCACCATCTCTTCTTCTACTTCTTCACGTTCTTCTCCACCTTCCCTGACGAACAAAGCTTTACACTTTTCTGCAGCTTCAAATGTTGGAGGAATCAGAGGTTCATCTCGAAGAGTGTCCATTTTTTTCCGAAACTCAGCCCACTTCACATCCTTGCTGATATTCTCAATTATGTCTACTGTATTTGTGGGCTGTTCATCCAGGATCTTTGTTAGTATATTAGCAAAATGGTCATATCTGTCATATAAATGTAAATATTATTGGGTTACTTTACAAAAGTCTTAGAATATTATGATTTTAGTAAAATAAGTCAAGGCTAATCATCTGGATCTTTGGAGAAATCATTGGAATAGTTAGAAGAAAGGGTATCATGGAGCAAATTAGAGTTAAAACTAGTCTGATTGTACTTAAGAGCATTGACATCTTTCATTTCTAGTAGATACCCCATCTAGCTATGAGGTGAATCTGAATTTAAACTTACCCGCTATCATATAAATTTCTTTTTGAACTCTCTATAAAATTCCATTAGGAATTTTGGTTCTGAAAGATGTTGAACACATGCAAATACCACTAGTGATGAAATATTGCATGTGTAACATTATCCCGTTCTATATGTACCTCCCTTTGTCCTTTTACCTTTCTCTCCACTCATACTTCCTACCCTATTTGATTGTGATCTTTTCTCAGACTTACAAGTTCAGGCCAGATTTCGTGCTGGTCTTCAGTAAATAGGCTTTTGCATTCTTGATTGCCAGCATCCGAGAATGGGAATCGGGAATCACATCCTCATATGGGCTGTATCCGGGCTGGTCGAGACCATAACCCGGTTCGTGTGGCTGGTAAGGGCCATGGCCACGGTCATCGGCATCTTGTGGATCGGCACTTTTTGGTTCCTGTGAAGGGTCAAATCCTGGTGACTCATCCATGTTGTGCCTTGCTCCCCCCGGTGCCTCGGGAGCCTTGTCCCGGGGCGGGAGCCTTGTCTCTGGCTGGTGCTCAGCTGTGGCACCAGCAGCTGGTCAGCGGCTTGTCCTGCTGGCCGTGGGTGGCCGCGGTGTAGAACTGAGCTCTGTGACCGACACCTGCTGCACGGGTCTGGCCGACACTTCCCCTTTGGTCCTGTGCTCGTGGGGGTCCTGGTGCGGTTGAGAGATGCTTTTCCTCAGTCCTTGTGGCCGCACAGATCCTCACCTTATCTCCTGGTATTCCCAGGGAGCCGGTCCCCGTTCCGACGTCTGGGGCTGATGAGGGTCTCAGAGGGCGGCTGCCCGGGGCTCGGCTGTGGGGCTGAGCAGCGTGGGGGCTGTGTCCGGGCCAAGGCGGGCTCGCTGCTGCCCTTCGCTGCGGCGGGGGCTCTCTGCGGGCCCGGGGTGCGGCCCGGCCCGGCCCGGGGACACCGCGCGGCCCCTCAGCAGCAACGGCGGCGGCGGGCGGGGCGTCACCGGGGGAACGCGGCCGCGGAGAGGGAGGGCAGCCCCAGTGACCCGCCCCAGCTGCCACTGCACATTCCGGAGAGACTTCTGTGCCTTTCTGTATAACTTTCAGCGGGACTCAGGGGTGATGGTGGAAGGGAGGTGGTTGAGGCTGGTCTGTACGGGATCCTGAGCAGCCTGGTCTAGTGAATGGCGTCCCTGCTCGTGGCATCAGGTGAGAAGTAGGTGATGTCTAATGTCCCTTCCAGCCCAAACCAGTCCTGTTCTGTGAAACCATGAAATGCTGTTAATACTTCCCCTTGAACTTTTATGGTACAAGTCTTTCAGCCGTCTGCTGAGAGCAAAAGAGTGGGTCTTCAAAAGTTAAATCTTGTTTTAAAAGGTTGTTAATTTGCCTTCATTCTTTTGTGTGCATCTTAGTGGGGGTATGCTCTTCATAATGTACAAAGGTTTTTCTTTTAAGAGAAGAAGAATACTGTAAAATCTGGTATTTGCTTAAAAATATTCTATTCATGGATCCAAGGGGAACCAAGTAGTTAAAGTTTATTTGCAATGAAGGTGCTTAGATAGAAAGCTGTTTTGTCATGCAGCACAATTAGTGGTAATAAGAGAATTACAGAATCTGCTGAGGTGGAAGTGACCCATGAGGATCCCTTAGTCCAACTCCTGGCCCTGCACAGGACACCCCAAAGTCACACCATGTGCCCCAGAGCATTGTCCAAGTGCTTTGTGAACTCAGACAGATCCGGTGCTGTGACCGCTTCCCTGGGGAGCTTGTTCCAGTGGCCAGCCACTCTCTGGGTGGAAAACATTTTCTTGATACCTGACCTAAACCTCCCAGACTCAGGTTCATGCTGTCACAGATTGAGAAAGTGAAGAATTAAGGTGGCCATAATGTGAGTTAACTTTCATTTGCAACGATATTGAAACACATTGTTTAAAGATTTGGTGTTATTTCCTATTATCCTGCTCTGATTTCCTTGGTAAAGGATTTGGTCTATTTCTCCAAGTCTGTTTTGCCTGTAACAGTAATAGGTGAATGATCTTCCTGCTCTTATCTTGACCTGTTGTGTTTCTTCTCCCCTCTCCTGTTCAAAAGAGGGAGTGATAGAAAATCTACTTTGGGGGACACCTGGCATCCAGCCAGGGTAAAACCAGTACAGTGCTGTAAAAATCTCAGCAAAAGGCCCTTAAAGTTATAAGTTGTGTTAAATAAAGTAGTGCACTATGTCAACTGTAAAATATACTTCTCTGTCGTAGATGGATCAGCTAATCTACCTTTTAAAAAGTGTGATTTATTTTGGATATTTATTAGAAGCAACCAGAAAAATTTATGAAATAGCTCTGGCAAACTTCTGTCACATTCCAAGAGAGTAAACGCTAGAAGTATCATTGAAGAATCTGACCTGTTGAGAAGGAGCAGCAGAACATACTTTTCCACATCCTTAACACGTGGAGCATTCATACCAAAACTAAAAATTTTCTGCATTGTGTTCCTATGATTCCAAAAAGTAAGACATTTCCATTAAAAAAGTTAGTTTTGCTGAGTTTCTACTTGTAGAGGTTTTTTTATTGATCTTTGCAAGGAATGTGCCCAGGTGCTTTTTGCAGAACTTACCCATTGACTGCAGAGGGCGATACAGTACTTGCAAATTACTGGTGGATTCCCTTTGATTTCATATCTCATATTTGGAGGGAAAACTTGTTTAGTAATTCACTTCTGTTTAAACTGTATGAACTAAGTTACCTTTCTGCTTGCGTGTTGAGTGAAGTAGCTGCTCAAGAAAGGGCAAGTGCTTTGTCTTTTCAATTTTATTCAGCAAAGAAAGAGAACTGGGGGCACCTATATTGCAGTTGTTTAATTTAGGACACATGTAAAATGTGCAAGGGTTCAGGACAAATAATACATCAGTGCAGAAGGATGTTTCACCAAGGTGCTCTGATGGTCTTCTGTTTATACAGAAAAGTAGGAAATGGGTATATGCAATATTACAGCATAATCATACTCTGATCCTTGTCAGTTGCATGGGTTAATTAGCTGAACAGTAACTAAAGTATTGATGTTTTCCCTTTCCAAAGGATATTGTTTCTTGTCCTGTGGAATTAATTCTGCTTTTCAGTAGCTGCTTTTATTTATTTATTTATTTGTTTATTTTAACTGAACTCTTACCTGTTACTGGCTTTGAAATGGAGATCAGATGATGACATGAAAATGTTGCACATAGAACTGAACATCTGTTGCATTTCTATAGAGGTTCATTTGTGAATTTTGAACATGTGAATTTTGCACTGGGAAGAGAATGACAGGCAACATGAAGAAAGCTTCCCTTTTCAGCTGATAATCCTTCTGTGCTGTATTGATTTCTTATTCAAGTCCCATGTGTGTCTTCATAGAAAAATGCCTTCATCTCTAGACCAGTTAAGTAGCACCTGTAACTAATGAGGTGAAGCTGCTCTCTCCTGTGCAGCTGGCAAGGCAAATTTAACTTAATTCCAGCCTGTACAATAGGAAGCAGCTGTTGTTGCTTTCTGCTCCGAGTTTGTTCCATCAAGTAGTTGCAGGTGTGCTGGCACTCTCTTAAGAGGAGGGCATAATGGGTAGGTTCACTTTGGACTTCCTATGGCATACATTTACATTGCATGCTGAGGTCAAGACTCCAGTTCCTGAGGGTCTGCAGAAGCTTTAGCTTTTCCTTTACACTGTGTTTATGGACTAAATACTTATGCTTGCTCTGACTACTTCTGAATGACTTCAAGAGGAAAGGTACTTGAAAAGTACAGAACTTGTCTCACTACCTTTGTTAATTTTTGTTAAAAGATTATTAACTGTGTAACTACTTTTTAATCTCTTTTTCATAAATATATTCAGTTTAGAAGCCAGCAACATTTGGTTCTCCTGCAGCTCCAAAAATACCTTGTGCAATTTTTAGGCTTGGTTAAACATAGAACACAGTATGTGTTTTTAATTGTGTAGTGGAGCCTCCACTTTTATTAATTTTTTAAACCCAAAGAGGATAAAAATGTATCTCTGCATCATTTTCAGAATATAGTTTTCCATCTGGTCAGAGTTCTTTATAT
>VZUA01084770.1:14709-27039 GCA_013401035.1 Horornis vulcanius
CAATTATTTCAGTGGACTTTGGACCCTATCCTAAGACAGCATGACCACCAAGAACAGCTGGGCAGGTGTGACTGTTATGCTTGGCCAAGGGAGTTATTTCCAGAGGCATCACTCACTATGGCATGATGGATGGAAGAGGGGAATGAGAAAGTCATTTTGGTCACCCTTTGGCAAAGTTCTCAGGCAGTTTTCTAAAGCTGTGTCCACCCATCATTGCAGAACAATTCCTGTAGGCTTGTGCTTCCTTTCCTAGCAATCAGTAGGATGTGGGATGGTCAAGTGGGTGAATGAAACAACCTGTCAGTGTCTGAAAATGTGAGTTCACATCCTGTTGCAGGTCTCATGATAGCGGTACTGGTGTTCTCTGCCCAGTTCATAGTTCATTTATTCACATCATCAGCACCAGATGCTGTCTCAGATATGTGACATCTCCCACTGGGAACAATAAGATATTGGCTTTTATATCAAATGTCACAGGAATAGGTTGGCAGAGTTGTTTCATGTGGACTACAAGAAAATTTGGCTTCATAAAAGTTCTCATAACACTATCACTGTGCTCTCTCAGCACCTTCAGCTTTTGCTATAGGATGGGATTCATCTCACCTGACCTAGATTCTTTTCTTGGCTGCATGTGAACTACACAGAAGGGGGGCTTTCTGATAGAGAATCTTTCGCTTTATCATAGAGAATTCTAAATAAGTAGCTCAGATTTGATGTTTTTCTTCTAGATAGCTGATACCAAACAAAATTAATCACTTTAAATCAGTCAAATTAGTACCACTAGATAAGAATTTTGCAAGAAGCTTGTTCAACATATAATCTGTTCTTCAGAGGTTGCTTAGGCCCTTGCTGCCATGAATGATAACTTGATAAAAATATATGTGTCAAGAAATGAAGGATAAAACAAAACAAGACATCCACCCAAAACAAACAGAACCCCCCAAATCCAACAGAAACAGAGCTGGAAGTGCCAAGGACATCTCTATTCAACTCTTGCATAAACTCTGTGGCACAAATCTTTTGAAGAATCAATAGTTACTAAAATTTATTGAAATGCCTTCTGTGTGAGCTCAGTTTGACAGTAATCACTCTGGACTAGGTCCTGATCCCAGGTGATCTACAAAGATGCCTCCTATTTCTCTCAACTGTTACTTATATCCAAATGTGTTGGCAAGGTGGTGAGTTAAGGCTAATCTTTCTCAAATAAAAGCAAATACACAGTAAATTAACACCACCTCACATATGTAAGCTTTTCTCCTTTTTTCACTTGTCTTATTAAATTTGCAGCTTAGCAGAGTGCTGGATGTGTGGATCTCACACAATGCTGAGACATACAGTGTGACTGTGTTAACATTATGTGGGAAATGTGGCCAAGTTTCTCAAAACCTGATGCCAGAAGCTGGGCTCCTAAAAAAACCTCCAATTTGCCAAACTGGATAGTGCTTCACACCATCCAGTAAGAGCTGCTGGATCTAACACCTATTAAAATTGTGGCAATTATTTGGGAATCTGGCTATAAGGTATGTAAAGACATATCCTTTTCATTAATGATGCATCTGTAGTTCAGCAGTGCTGATGTCTAGTGACAAACTAAAAAGAAAATGTTGTTCCCTGGAAACTTCAAAAGGGTTTCTATTACAAGTCTGTTGAAAATCCCAGGTTAAAAGTGTCTTGTCACATGTATCCTGAGACCCACTTAACACTGAGACTCAAGCACACACAGGGTAGGGTAGACTGATCATATCAAGAGAAGTAGGCATCTGCTTGCTTTTGTAATATCCAGGCTGGGAATTTTTATGGATTTCACAAGGACAACTGAGAACAATACCAGCAAGTCACTCTTGTGAGTACTGGAGGTATCCAGTATGAAATGTGAAAGAGTGAACTATTTCTTAAACCTCTCCCATATCAGGGAATTAGATGTCTTAGTCTGGGAAAGAGTAAGTAAGACAGGAAAGTCTCCTGTGGAGGAGTCCCTTGCTCTGGGAATTCCTTGTTCCTTCCTGTTGAAGGTGTTTTATTTTTCACAGGTTAATTACCTCTCATCTTAGCCAAAACTAGTAACTGTAAAGTCTTCCAGGCTCTAAATAAGTTGTCTTATCACTGATTCATCAAGCAAAAAGCAGATAAAATAGAGGAACTACCGTCTTCCTCTCACTTCCATGTTAAATGGGAACCTCCAATACAGCCAATGCATCAAAGGTGAAACCTGGGTTCCTGAGAGGCCTGAATACCATGTGGCTTCATTTCTGTAGACAGATCAGAGCTGCACAGTCGATTTTGTATTTGTCTACAATGTCTACAAAAAAAGCTTAATGCTGTCTACAAGATGAGTGAGTTGTGCCAGGAGGACTGAACACTCAGTGGGGTGACCTTCATAGTAATCTTGAAGCTACTCAGTGAACCTGGAAAAGGCTAGGGTGAGGGGAACAAATCAGGTTTGTAGGAGAAAAAGAGTGCCAATTTTAAATGGAATCAAACTCACTCTTCCCCCACAACAAAAAGCACAAACAGAACAAACAAAAATTTTAAGTCCACTATTATTTTTTTAATGGTTGTATCCCACTGCTTGAGCAAGATTTGTTCTTGAGTTTTTCTTGAACACTTTTTATTGCTTTTCCATTTAACACACCTGTGCTGTTGATAGAAAAAGCTGAGAAAATTGAGCATTAATCTGAGGCTAACTGAGCTGAGACCAGCTGGATGAGTGAATTTGACTTTGCAGGTGGCACTTTGCAATTCTCTGCCGACCTCTGCCATGAGGAAAGGTGACAAGGTTTGCAGCATTGAGAAAGGCTGTTGCAAGCTGGAAGGTGATTCATGTTGGGGAAAAACAGGTTGGTAAGTAACAGGAGGTGTAGGAGGATTTCTGATGAAAACAAAACCATAAAGTGAAACATTTCACTTAATTAAGCTGCCCCATTTTACAGTAGGGAGATCAAAGGAGAGAGGAACTGGAGAAGCAAGGAATGCAGTCTGTCCCATAAAAGATAGGTGAAAGGGGAAGATAAGTCTAAAAATAACAAGGGAAACCTGTGCAACCTTAAATGTTTTATGAATAAGCTTATTAAAGCAGCAAAACTAACCAGATGGGAGGACAAGGGAGGCTTTTTGGCAGGCAGTATTTCTCTGTGGCACAGCCAAGTCCCAATTGGGATTGACACATCTTGATCAGCCTGCACACTGGAAGAAGAAATAAAGGAAGTGGGGTTTCACTGAAGAAAAGGAGAAAAGGCAACTGAGAGAGAAAAAGATGAAGGAGGATGAAGCTGAGTCAGGGGAGGTTTAGACTGGATATTGAAAAAGGTTCTTCACCCAGAGGGTGGATCAGCACTGGAACAGGCTCCCCAGAGAACTGGTCACAGCACCTGCCTGACAGAGCTCAAAAAGCATTTGGACAATGCTGTCATGTACATGATGTGGCTCTTGGGTGTCCTGCACAGGGCCAGGAGCTGCACTCCATGATCCAGATGGGTCTCTTCCAACTCAGTTGATTCTATGATTCTAAGCTTCCATGATTACAGGAGAATCTGAGTGGTTGTAAAGGAACTCATTTAATACAAAGAAAACACAAAGAATTCAAGAGCCCAGGACCATATTCAGATCTGGACTAGAAAGAGGTGAGACATTAAACTCTACAAATGGACAAGAGCAATGTGCTGGGCTGCTTCTTCCTGTAGCTAGGTGACTCGGACTGCCAGATTCTTACTTCGCTCATTCACAAGTTTGTTTTGATCTTTTGACAAATCAGATCAGTAAGATATCTACACTCATAAAAAACATTTGCTGTTGCCTTGGCTAGCATTTAACAGTCCTGTGTTCTGCAGTAGATCAGACTGAGTGTTAACCTGCATCTTTAAACGCTAACATCCCTCTGAAAATCTGACCTTAATGACATTTACTCGCCGTCAATGAAATGAGGATGACTCCTATGTACCCCAGCAGAATTTCCAAATAGGCACTATGAGTTGCTGTGATACTGAAATTGTTAAAGCTCAATAAATAAACTAGAAAAGTTTTCTTCCTTCTAATTCACTGAAAATCTTGTTCAAACGCAAGATTTCTGGGAGGGCATTATGAAAACTCTGCTTCAGAATGCAGAACACACTTTAAAGGAAGTTCTTCATGGTTTCTTTATTAATGGATAATTTCCTGAGTGAAACCCTAAGAGACTGGAAGAAAACTGGATTTGTTATCTGGGGACAGCTGCAGATATTCAAGTCCAATTTTTTAAACAACTAAAGCAGATAGAGCAAAAGCTCCCTTGGTTTTCAACTCGCCCTTTGTGTCGGGGCTGCCTGCTTCATGCTTTTTTTTTTTCTGTCTCTTTTTATTTTCAGCTTCCAAATGGAAATAGATTTGAAGACTTGCCTCTGTTTCATTCCCATTATTTCCACTTGTACATTAGTACCACGGAGAGAAGTTAAAGAGCTGAATGTTCTTGCAGTGTCAGTGGCGTGGAGTGTGCCAGAGACACGAATGACACCATGTCCAGGGGTGTTTTGATGATGGCAGAGGGCAGGCAGAGCCTGCCACAGCTCGGGGACATGAGCAGAGAGGGGCTGCTGCTGCTGCTCCCCACTCAGCATAGCAAAGGCATGATATCATGGTCATGTTGGGAGTTTATCTCACACACAAATTGCCACAGGAAGCATTTTGTCAAAATTTCAAAATCAAAGTAGTCACAGTCTCTACAGTGAGCAGCCTTATTTACTTAGGAGATAAAGGCAGCAGAGCAGAAAGTTAAATTAGGGTATGCAGTCTCCTGCTTCTGTATAAATGCTGAAAGGAAGTCAATGCATTTCTCAAAGCCAACCACCAAAAGAAATGCATTTCCTAGAACAGCCATTTTTAGACTTTTCCAGTAACTTAAAATATAGGAAATATAGAATCAGAGCAGTGTTAGCTGTGCCAACTGTAGGCAACACTTACGAGGAGATTAAATTTCAAAAATGTTCTAGTAACTTAAAAAAGGGTAGATTATCCCTCTTTGGCTTTGTTCTGAGCATTCCTGAACCACCTCACAGCTGGCAAAAAATGATGAAATTAATCTTTAGGGAAGAGCACTTCAGCATTCACACTGCAATGCTCTTCAAGGTTCATGCTGCTCCTTTTCTTTGCCTTTTAGCACAGTACTGCTTTTCCAGGTCCCACACTAAATCCGTTCATATCCAAGTCTGGCATAGCCCATCACAAGCCAAGAGCATGGCATGAATCTACTTATTTGGATACCCTACATCAAACCACTGAGCCTGAAGTATTTTGCAGTCCAGCTCACTAACAGAAAAGATAAGTTAGGCAGCAATGTTTACCTAATCTATACAGCAAATATGATAGATATCTTTTTTCTGACAGCTTTCCTCACTAAATCCGCTTCCCTTCTCAGTCCTTGGTCAGACAAACTCCTACAGAAATCCATTGACTATGAAGGTTTGGAGGACTTCTAAGATACTATTTTCTCACAGCTATTATCAGGTGCTTAGAGGAAGCATTTGGAGAGCTAAGGTTGGCTTACAAAAAATATTTATCTTTAAACTTTCCAACTTTTACAAAACTTGCAACAATGGATATTCAAATCAGTGACAAAGATCAGCACTGACATGCTTCAGCATGGCATGTTTCCTTCCTTGTGAATCCCAGCTCAACCATGTGATGGCTAATACACTCAAAAATGCAATGAGCTTATGATCTGCCTATCTGTGCAAAGTGTTCATCCTTATGGGGCACTCTTGAGTTTTTCAAGAGAGTTATTTTAATCTCTTTAGATGCCATGGGACCAGCTATTGTTCTCGCTGGCACCATTTCTGTAGCTAAAATTAAATTCATCTGATCTTCTTAACCAACCGTGGAAGCTGCAACACACACACAAAAATTAAATGTAATCTTCTTTCAGGGGGCACTATGTACTTTGCATGACAGAGAGATGTGTAAGCTGGCAATGCCTAACTTGTCCAAATAAGCTGAGATTTGCTCCATCAGGGCAGATCCTGGGCAGGCCAAATCAGTCTGTGAGCTGTCCTGGTCTTTGGAGAGAGAGCTGCTCTGAGGCTCATCCTCAGCTGAGAGAAGGGAATCAGCACTTGGGGCTGACCTGCCCAGCCCTGGGACCACCACGTGCAACAAACAGCACCAGCTTGGACCACACAGTTCAGTCCCGTGGAAAGATGAATAAAAAAAAGCAGAGACACAAGGAAATGTGTGAAAAGATGAACTGAATTAACTAGATACTGTGGCTTGAGGCAAAGGTTACACCAGCACTGAGGTCAGAGAAATGGTGCAGAAATGGGCAGATGGTTTCTAGGCCACATCCAACAGTGACAGCCCATGGCTGGCTGCCTAATTAATACCTGCTCACTGAATACCTCACCAAGAGAATGAAGAGCTACTCCAGATAAAATTGTTGCTCTTTTACATTTTATGTATAATGCATTGCTTGAAGTTGTGATGATTTTTTAAAGTTGATGTGTTTTTTGAAAATGCCATTTCTTCCATTTCTTCCTCATATGTAATGTCAGCCTGTGCTTTTCCTAATTTAATACTGCGACAGAAGTGGGAAAAGAAAACTTTAATGAGTTTTTTTAAGTTTTCCTCCTTGTTTTGGCCTATTACAAATGAAGTCTGAGACTGGGGTTAGAAGTATTTCCAGATACCAAATTTCTCTTTTCTTCCTGTTACTTACTTTTTATCATACAAAACGTCTAGCAATTACCTCCTTATTTTACTTCAAAACACAACACATGCACAAATACACACAACAGAATCAATGACAGCATCTCAATGATTTTCACAGACACGGAAATACAATAAAATAACGGAAATACAAATAAAAAACCTCATGATAACTTAACACTTTATAAAGAAATGCCTTTGGCTTTTTATGAAGCATTGATGCCGTAGAGGTGATTCTAATAGATAGAGATATAGCTGTACAGTGGGAGACCATGATATGAGAGACAATTAGGAAATAGTCTGGACATAATATTAACTCAGAGGCATGGAAAAATGTGTATTTATATACCTACAGGATAGGTGGAAGTCTGAGCCGTCAACAGAAGCGGAAGAGTTGAGAGGATAATTTGAAACATCCAGAGCAGAAAATACGAATTACCAGCCAGGGGAAGGGTGTGAAGCATGCTTGCTTTTGAGTAAAAAGAGAGGTGAGTAATTCAGGAGACACTTACTGTGCCAGGCCTAGGGTAGGGGATGCGGCCCTCGTACTGCACCCAGCGGTGATCCGCGCTCTCCTTGTGGGCGTAGGGGCCGTTGAACACGGCCCTGATCTCAGCCATGCTGTACACACACACTGCAGAGCCCTTGAACACCGAGCTGCAAGGCAAGATGCATCCATGGGCATGCTGAAAATACCCCTGCAGTTCCAGGGAGCTGAGGAATTACGGAGCCTGATGGGGTTGGGATCAATCCTACATCTGGCAGCTGATATGCTGCTGAACATCAACGTGTACAGGTCTGGTGAGCACAGATATTCAGTGTCACTGTTGTCACAGCTCTAAGCTATGCTCAGTTGAAACCTGGTTTGCCCTTTGGGACTACTTAATAGAGTGTCATTTTTTTCCAGTGGCTGACAGTTTCCAGCTATCTTTTACTAGATCTTTTGATTTGAATTTTGTTCATGTGAAGGACATTCATTTATGTCATGTTCACATCTGGAAGTCCACATATTAGTGATACAGGTAAGGTCCCTGAGAATTGCAAGTTGCATTCGAAAGACTAAAAGAACAAGATATAAAAATAAACATTTGTTTAATTTTTTGCATTTTCCCTTTTTTTTAATGCATTTGTCTAAAAAAATCTAAAACATTTCAGTTTTCCATAGAACACCAAGCCTGGTTGCTGGGTAGAATGTACTTTAGTTGCTTCACAAACCATTTCATCTATTGTGCAATATTTACTTCAATTTTAAGTATTTTCTGTGGTTATATATTCTAGAGAGCTATTGTGGTAACTGCTTCTGAATTAAGGAGTGTCTTGGAAATTCCTCATTGTACTCATACTGGGCAGCATTTGGCTAGTCATTATTTACACTTAATTCAAAGGTTCTGGAGACAAAAGAAAGAATCATTAATTTTCTTTCTTACAATTCTATAGAGAGCACCTCACTATTGATCTGAAAGGTCATTAATTAATTAGTGCATCCCCCTGAGATAAAGTCAGGTTATCCTTTCATATAGAAAGAATTTTTTTTTGGACTATAAAATCACTGAACTATCAGTCTAGAGAGTAATTTTGATACTAAGAAATAGCAGATGTCAAAGTGCTGCTTACAGAAATGAGGCTTCATAAAATAATTTGCCTACAATAGCAACTACTGGTTGCTCAATAAATATGATAGAAATTTACAAATTCAACTGGATGAGATTGAAATAATCCAGTTTGCTTTTGATTGTGACATTTACATTGCTTTTTACAATCACTCTCAAAAGTTAGTCACACAAAGGTTTAGGGATATCATTTATTATTTCCAGTTCTGAAAAATATTTTCCTCAGTGACTGAGGACATTGGCCACCTTTACAGCCCTGACATTGGACACCTTTATCCCAGCAGTTCCTAACTGCTCTCAGGAATCAGGATCTAGTCTAGAAGACCTGAGTATATTCAAAAGTATAAAAGTCCTGAGTAAGATCTTCATCATTTGTTTCCAGAGGCAAACACAATCCCAACACATACCTTGTTGTAGTGAAGACTCCATACACAAGCGGGTTCCTCTCATCTCTGGTAGAAAGTAAGAATATATCTTCTGCAATGAGAAAAATATATTTGGGGATTTCTTTTTTAGTTAAAACATCAATTGACTATTTCTGCATTTGCCATTTGTAATTTGGAAATTTGTAAAAATATAACAAGGTTTTATTATTGTCAAAATTTCAACTTCTGCCATGTGAACTTGTAGTAGTATTCTGAAATGTGTTCATTTGCAAATAGTCTGGGTTTTATACCAAATCAAATTTTTGCTTTCCAGAGAAAGGGAAAAACACAGTAATTCTGTACAGATCAATATTAGTTACAGTCAGGGACTTCTGATCAAAGTCAGAGGTATTACTAGCCCTGTTTGGAAGAGGAGTAAAATCAAAACAAGAAATAGTACTTTTATACACCAGAGGGGGGGAAAAAACCCAACAAAAGCAGGTATTACTGACATCAAAATAGACCATTAAAGATAAATCAACTTACGCAGCTCATCGAAATGAGTGTCTGCCCCTTCAGGACCAGGTATGGAACACACAAGCCTGGCTTTCAGAAAAGTTGTCCACTTGTTTATTAGGCTTCTTTGGCCTCCCATGTCATTCTAACAAAAATAAAATGAAATTCTTGAATATTAAAAAAGTAAGGGTTTTAACACACGACAGAACAGTATGGACTGTGCATCTTCTGTCTGATTCCATAGTTGGCTCTAACCACAAAAACATAAAAATCCTTTTTTTTCGTTTTCTTTTTCCTAAAAGAGTGTAGGAGAGCCTTTTTCTAAGTAGTTTCTGTAATTACTTATCAGCTCAGAGAGTGGGCAAATTTCCTAATATCCAAAACTGATTGCAAAGTTTCTTCACCAGCTTTTTAACAGGAATGTCTATATAACATGGTTTCATGATCCCTGTGAGGCTAATTTTTACAATCAGTTGTTCTTCAAAATTCTTTACGAACCAAATAATAGAATAGAACATTCTGGATAGATTTTGCAAAAAAAAAGGAAAACTATATTCATCAGCAGCTTACAATGTAAATACTGCACTGTTTTCTTTGTGTACACAGTACAGAGAAAAATGCATTCCAGGCAAAACCAGTCATATTATTCTAATAATCATTGTTACAGAAATATCAATCTATCCTCCCACAAAAGGGATTCTTTTCATTTATTTTACTACAGGTTTCCAAAACATAAGCATGCTTGCCCAAATTTCCTTTAGTCACTGGAGAAAGAAAAAAAATCTATAAAGGGTCACTTGAAATTGGAATTCCCTTTCTGAAGGGTAAATGACCTTCTACTGACTTGGATCAGCAGAGGTGTATGGGTAAAGGATTTCAGAAGATTAAAGTTTTAACAAGCCATACTAGGAGTTTGCTCATGTACTTCTTGTATGGACTACATGAAGGACCCTGCTGGTTCCAAACAGCAGAACTATTTAGGTTCTGCAAAGCTATTGGGGCCCCAGAATTCTTAATCCTAAAAATGGCAAGGGTAATGATATACCAGCAGGAAGCAGGAATTGAAACACTTAAATATTATCACCAGCAGTACTCTCCCAGCTGTAAGTTCTGAATGATCCCAGGAAGGTTCCTGCTTCTCTCAGTTATAAACTCTGAAGCTTAGGGGATCTGTGCTGTAACTTTGAGGACCACAAATTTAGCCATTAACATTCAGCCCCTTCAGATTCATTAGGAGAAATCCCTTTTTTGTTAATTCACTTTGCAATCTGAAGGCCTAGAACCAGCCACAGCAGGAAACACGGGGTGGTGGGAATTACAGGTCAGCACCATTGATTGTATCTGGCCCTTCAGGGCTGTAGCATACATACTACAGGCATTCAGAAAGATGGCTTCAAGTGCTGAAATCACTTCACAAGGAGTAACACTTCTCTGGTAATGCACTCTAACTGCTTTCCCTTTTCATGTACCTGCTACTTTCAAATAGATTAGCTCAGTTGGAAATGATTCCTCTTAATATATGGCCTTTGGAACTCCTGCTCTTACAAGAATTGCTGCCTCCTTTCTTGATTTCCTGAGGTTCTGCCAAGCCTGAAGCTTTGCATCTACCCAACAGATTTATTACAAAGGTGTCAAAATTAGCAGCCTGAAGCCAACAGCAAAGAAAAAAAAAACAAACCTCTGCATGTGTGTGTTCTGTTCAAAGGCAGAGCAAACAGACTTTGTGGAGCAGCTGAAACCAAACAACGACAAAGACACAAAGAGTCTTAAAAAGCAAGGAGTGTTAAGCTTTTCCTTCCTCTGGCAATTCAGATTGCCTAAGCAAATCTCACATTGCAGGGGTTCCACTTTGATTTCTGGTGGATGCAGTGCAGCATCACAGGAGATGAGATGTCTCTAACTTCCTGACTAAAATCAGAAAACAGGAAGAAAACAGGGAGCAAGTGATGGGGATGGAAAAGAAGGGCCCTTGTCTAGTTCCTACTCCTGTCCCTGCAGCATTCAGCTTCTGCAAGAGATGGGAAGACATGTACTCGTGTTTTGCCCACTTTGTGATCCACCACAGCATTTTCACAAATGCTTATTTTAAATGTATCAGTAGTTCCACTGAATTGCTAGAGAGCAGCGTGAACCAAACACTGTGCTCAAAGCAATCTTAGCAAGTGCTAATGTGCATTAAAGTATAAAATATATGGTTTTAAGATGTATCCATATTTTCTTGCTCTCAACCCAGGACATGATGTTAACCATGTTATTTGAATTTAAGAGACATTAGAACAGACATTCACTAGGTGTGTTTTACATATCCAAAAGCTGCCAAAGTAACACAGTACAGTTTATAATGGAGCGAAGGGGAATCAGTGACCAGTCAGCATTCCAAGAGCTACCAAGTCCTTCTGAAACCAGAGAATGACAAATTTATGGTGCAGAGAGACTGAAAAGACCTTTCACTGATTTAGACAGTTGCACATATAATATGCTGACATATCCTTCAACATGCTTCTTCCTACTGCCATGGCTGAGTGAAATAAAAAGCACATTTTACTTGGAAGATATTTTTGTTTGTGGTTTTGGGGCTTTTGGGAGATTTTTTTTTTTGATTAGTAGCCATATAGTACTCTTCAATTTCATACATCATGTCTGATTAATACAGTGTCTTTCTTTTCCTACAACATGCCCAGGATTCATTGAGATTGACTGAAAGTGCAGGAACTAAAAAAGGCCATGATGATTTTATCTACAAACAGAATTAGTTCAGCTCAGACCACAGAGGATCAGAAACTATAAGCAGTATAGGTAAAAGTATAAATTGCATAGGTATGTCTTTGCTCCTTGAGTTTCAAGTAGTATCTATCTTACTAAGCTCTGTAAATGTCTATTTTTTAAAGAAAGGGCACTTCTTCCCTCCTCACACTATTTTTTTGGCACATATTAGGTCAGTCTTTGACTCATCTTGAGGCTTCAGGTGCTGGAGAACATGCAGTTGTTCACCTTTCCTTCAGATCACGTTGATGTATAGTGACTCACTCTGCATCATATCTGCCCACTCTGGTCGTGGTTCCTTGGACCCTCATCATTCCTGATTATTTGCCTCTGAGAGGCTGCACAAAGGAAATACTGGCCCAAGTTATTTTTGAGACTGGGCTGCTACAGAAAGAAGACAGTCTCTT
>VZUA01084770.1:45187-62207 GCA_013401035.1 Horornis vulcanius
TCTCCCTTTTTCTCTAGGTAAAGGATGCTGGTTTTCTCTAGCCAATATATCTTAGTTTACTATACTCTCTCATGTGCTTTGGCTTGAAAATGTTGTCTATCAATTTCTCCTAATGCATTAAGTGCTTTCCCATAATCAGCAAATGCCATGTCTAGCAGCAAATCATAAATGTTTGCATTTCCATTCTGCCATTAATCACTCTGCTGTAAAATACCCAACTAAAGATTATCCATTCTTTCGTCTGGCTAAAAACCTACTAGAGAACTGATTTATGAATGAATGTTTTGTTATCTTAACACTTTAGGTCAAGGATAGAAGTGTGAAATGGCGGTGGCCACTGAAATCTCTGCTGGAGCTGGGAGTTTGCTGGACTGCAGAAAAGGTAATGGCACTATCAGGGGCACTGTTGCCCTCCTGTGGNAAATCTCTGCTGGAGCTGGGAGTTTGCTGGACTGCAGAGTAACTGTAGATTTACAAATCCATACACTTGTCCAACTCTGTTTTTCAGTGTGTGTCCACAGCTGAATGAGTGCTCTGCTCCGACACACATCTTACTGCAAATCACAAATGCTTTTTTTTTACTGATTTTCAAGTTTCCCAAGAAACTGCCAGCAGAGTTACACTGCTCAGAAATTGCAAGTCACTTAAAGACTCTGAACAAAATCATAGAAATGTACCTAACTGTGTGACTGCTGTGGTGTTGCTGATATCTAATTTATCATGAGATGAACATTTGTTCAAAGCTTATGTTTACTGCGTTACTAATATGAAGGCAGCTTTCAAGTTCCTTTCTCCTGACCTTTACCAGTGATTCCTGAGGACCCAAGGACAGGATGGGAGCACTTCTACTGACTGCTTGTTATTACAGAATAGATGAACAGAATTTACTAGAGGACAAGGGAGTGAATAGACACATAGAATTCTACAGACCCTTCTGCCACTGTGGGTAGAAACCTCAGTAAAACCATGAGGCTGCTGAACAGAAAACTACACTGACTGCTGTCTTCATGTGCAGAAGCTTTCCTTCTCATCTTTTGAGGAGGCTTCTGCCCTTGACAGAGATGCTTCTCCTAAAAGAGTGCAGGTCATGAAAGCCTAAGTCTGTATACTATTTTTCATAAGGGGCAAACTCAAGCTGAAAGAAGAAAGTGAAGGAGTTATCACTTAAAGGAGGTCAGGCACCAGCCAAATGAACTTTTTACATTGCAAGAGACCTGGGGTCTGGTTCCTCCTGGTCAATGGGTCAAGGATTGCTCTTCTTCCTAAGGGAGGAAACCTCCAGGCAGATGTGGGTGTAGCTCAGAAACTGTATACTTTCTTAGCCTCTCCTCACCCCAGCAGGTTATCAGGAACGTGCAGAAACAAATGACTGACCCCAGCTCTCAGTAATGCCCAGGAAGGGTGTACAGAGCCAGGCTGAAGGAATGGGTTTGTACATCCATGCAGCAGAGGCACTTTCCCCAAAACCACAAATACTTTGTGTACACTTGGACTCATCCATCCTCACTGGAAGCTAACGAAACAAAGCACGACATTGTGGCATTGAAGGTCAATACTTTACTGTTTGGACACAGGATTACAATTTATAAACATATTAGCTTTTTAAGAGAGGTGCACTGTCAATATCAAGTCTATTTTTTGACAAATAAATTTCAGATGGCATTGGTAATCTATGCTCAGAAAAATTACTACGACAGCTCATTGGATAACAAAGGGGAAAACACATTTCTCACAGAAATAAACCAAACTTGCTTAGTTTTTATTAGAAAGATAAGAGTCCTCACCTTACAAACTCTCCCAACTCTGGAAAGGATTGTCTTGTCAGATGTACCACTATCTTGTGATATTTCTCGAAAGAAGAAGTAGATTTTATCATCATCTGGGTTATAGGTATCTGGGATAGGAAAAGTTCCAATGAATTTTGCTCCTAGAAATTAAAAAAAAAGAGAGAGAGTTAAAAATCTTTAGTACTTGCTGTTAAATCTCTGCATTTATGTTACATCTTCCAGTGAAATAAAAATATTATATAGATATGTAACAGCAAGTTTCTTACCAGCTCCAAGTGAAAACCACCATGGAGTCTGAAGTCTTTACTCTCAGGCTGATGTTTTTATGTATAGATCTTACTACCACTTGCAAAAATGTGCAGCACTGGTTTTCCTTCTCTGGAAATAAAGTAACTCTCAGTACAAGCATTGCCTACACAAATCTACCTTACTGCTCTTGTCACCAAAATGAAGCTAAGTAGATTTTTCTGAAATCACCTGGTAGAATTTAAATTAATTTAATTACTCATTGCAGTAGTTATGAATACAGAAATATACTATTGTTTAGTAGAGATAGCTTGAAAAGGAATGTTTCCCATTTATCTGGAATACAGCAATCTTACTGACTATATCTGCCCAAATCCTACACAATGCCATGCTGGGATTCCCCAATCAACACAGCAACCTCCAAAGCTGGTTGGTCACTCTTAAGAACTCAGTTCCTTGTGCTTGAAAACAGATTGGTTATATCAACATAATGGTTTGTTTGGGTTATTCAAATCCGCTTTTTTGCAAAAAATGCCTTCTTGTGGCATGCTGGGCCATTACATTACTCCTGGTCTCTTCCACAGCAAGTGTGTGTGCCTGCCTGCATCTTACAGCCAGGATTACTGGGTCAAGATGTTCCTCACTGCTCCCAAGCCCCCTCATCCATGGTCTCCAACCCTGCTCTACCTGCTCACTAGTTGAGGGCTTTTGTTTTTTATGTTGGGGTTTCTGTTTGTTTTCCTTTTTAATTTTGCACTAAAATCAGAAATTTAATCAATTCAAGGGTCCATGACAGCAGAATAGCAGGCAACAACCCTGCCCTGCACGAGTGAACCAGCTACTTGGGGCAGTGATTTTTAAGACATTCCCCAGTGTGTTACAATAGATGAGCTCTTCTGAGGGCACTTGGATCAATGATGTTTTTCTTTAAACAGAAGTAGCTATACAAATATAGTGCAAAGAGACCCTTGACTCTAAAATACATTCTTTCAGCAATAAAATACACAGTCTTTGTCCCCCAGTATCAGGTAGGCTGCAGTAGAAAGCAATAAGGAGGGTGGTTTAAGAATGCTGAGCAAACAGAGCACACTGTTTATATGGGGGAATACTATTATCAGCTTTCAATATATCTTCATGCCTTTGTCCTTTTCATAATGATTGTTACTTTATATTAGCCTTGAGGAATTTTCACCATGAACTCTACAGTACACACAGAAGAAAAAGAGAGTCCTTGATTCAAAAGTTTGTAGTCTGAGACAAAATGGGATGTGTTTAAGTGCTCAGTGTGCACTTTTGTGACAGAAGAATAAAATTATGGGTGAAAATAGCCACAATGCTGCTTCCATTTTAAACCTTTCTGACACTAGAGAATGGTGTCAGCAGAAAAAATGAAATGATGCAGGCATCAAGACCTATAAATTTAAGTTAGGATTTCAAAATGAGCTTGAGGAAAATATTCAATTACCCCTCAGGGCTGGTACAGCTACTTTGAAGATTAGATCTCTAAGCATGAATAAATACATAAATATGCTTCCAGTATAGTTTCTTAAATATGTGGTTAGCAAAATAGCCATTTAAGAAGAAACCTGTGAAATTCTTCTATACCATGTTTTTGAAAGTCACATCCTTTTTTTTCTTAATCCACATTCACAGAACAAAGTACTGAATGTACGGGGGGGGTTTGAAGATTAAACTTCATTGCTCTCTTTGGCAAGCCAAATTCAAAAATAAATGTCTCAATACCAATCCCTGGAACAGATTTAGAAGAATCTCTAAAGAATTAAAGGAACACAAATATTCAACAATTTTAAATCACAATTGAAAACATTGAAGTTGAAAGTTAAATCCAATCAGAAATGTATTGTAAAAGATATGAAAATGAAGTGAAAATAATTAAATGGTAGAAATTATGATCTCAAAAGCACGAAATGTTCTGCAATTGAGATCTTTGTCTCATCTTTTCTAACCCATCTATCCAACATCTAAAAGTGCATTTAAACTAACTGTGAATTAGGCTACTGGATTCTTTGCATGGGAGAAAAAAACTAATGATGATGACTTTAAACTACTGTTTGTTTTCCCATAGACAGAGCTATCCCCCACACTGTTTGCTTCAGCAGAAGACTTCCCAAATACTAAGTTCATGTCTAGGCAGTGCGTAACCAAGCTGGGGATTAAAGGCATCATGAGCTCTGGCAATAGATGGTACACATGTTGCTTGAGCTTTTTTTCATGTGGCCTGGTGGGAAAAGCTGATACAGCTGGTCCTTCACTGCTGGGTTGCTGTTGTTACCTGCTGGCCACTACCCTCTTCTGAAACCAGCAGTGATTTTTGGCAGGGCAACCTAAGGAGAACTTCGGCCCAGACAAAGAGAACCACAAAGGGGTGGCTGTCCCAGAAGACAAAGAAATGAAAAACCAACCTGAAACAGTGGGAAGCAGCACCTCTGTGTGGTTGGGCTGCCAGAAATACATGGTATGAAAAAACACAAACGGCAGTGCTTACCTCACTTACCATAACCACCTAGAAGTCAAACTCCTAACCCATTCTCAGTCAGGTCCTCTCTCAGGGAGGGACAAAATGACAATGAATAATCCTATTTCAAGGCAGATTCCTACAATAGGCGGGGTGAGTCTCCCTCTGGAAGTGTCACCTCTCTCAGTAAATTACAGAGGCAAGGGAAAGGACTGAGCTCAGACAGGATGCTAGCTTTTGCCTTTTAGAGCTAAGGGAGCTGAATCCCTTCCAAAGTTCGCAGGATATAAAGAACTCATTGCCTCCAAGACTCTGCCCTGGAAAAGACAACTAAATTGCTATGAAAAAAGTGAAAAGAAAAAAAAAAAAGAGATGAATGCAATTCAAGGAAGCCCTCGTTCCAGCTATGGCCCTCTCTTCCTAAGGAGGGAGGAATGTGCAGCTGTTCAGCGATGCCTGTGCGCAGGGCTGGCGGGGTGCTCTCCTCTGCCCACGGGGCTGGCACGGGGCAGACCCGGTTCCAGTGGGTGGCTTTGCCATCCGGAGAGGGGCCACCAGCCCCACGTGCCTCGTCCCTCGGCGAGGCAGCTCCGGTGAGCAGCTGTGGGAACGTCTGATTGCCCAGCCCTGCTCCCCTCTGCTCCAGTGCCACCCCTGCGGGAGTATGAGCACTGCGAGCCTGAGTCATGGGAAAGATTAGCTGCCTTCCTCCTTTCCCCCTCTGTGGAGCTGCTATTCAGTCACTGAGATTAGGACATGTCTTAATTAGTCAAGATAGAGATGCCCTGCAAGGAGCTGGAAGGTATCCCACGCATTTTTCCCTCATGCTTTGTCTTTACCTCCCTTCCCTCAAGGAAGGATAATTTTGGTTCCAGAAACTGAGTAAGACTAAACTTTAAAAATATTAAGGTGCATTATAGCAAAACTTCCTTGGCCCTCTGGAAGAAAACAAGCTGTACATTTTATGCTTATCCTAAGTAAAACATGAGTCATACATGGTAATAATTTATTTCCAATTGTACAATTATTCAAGTATGTACAACTTCTCCTGGAGGTCTAACACATGCTTAGTAAATGGGGAGTAGATTTAGGGAAAAGGGGATTTAGATAAGATGTGAGTTTTAAACCTGAAATCAAATAAATATTTTCTTTATACCAATATTGGCTGAAAGCACGAAAGTATGCAATTGGTAACATTACACAATAAACTAGAAATATATTGGCCACCCTATGGCTTATTGCAGAAGTGATGCCGTCATTTCAAGCTGCACTTAAAAGTTTCCCCAACCTTAAAAGGACTGTTTCAAAATATTAAAAGAACCTAGTTTATGTCTATACCTCTCAGTATAACACTGACTGGATTGTGTTTGTGAAGTCTTAGACAGAATTGTAGCTGTAGGTTTTTATATGGCTGGAAACAAGGTAAACCTGAAGAATATATAGGGTATTCAGGGTTTATATAGTGTGGGGCAATTTTCACCTCAGGGTCTAGCACACTAAAGCTGTTTTTCAGACCCAGACATATTAATATACTTCTTAGAAAAGTTTCACAAATGCAGACATTTTAAGTGAAAACAGAATAAATCATGAATCAATCTAAATGAGAGAGGAAAAGCACTATACTTATATAGACACCCCCGTGCCACTAAAATATCTAAATATTTCTCAAACCTACAGTTTATTCTGTTTTCTTGCACTGTTCTCTTGCCTCAAACTGCTCATGAAGAAACAATAACAAGAGAAAGAAATGTTTGGAACTGTATTTTAAAGCTACAAGTTCTTTTGGAGTGGGAACTGAACCCTGTAATGCTCATCAATGTGGATCTATACTAATGGTAACACCAGATGCTCCTCAGGGCCAAACCACAGTAAATCTTTGTTTTTAGCTTATTATTACATCCCTTAGGAAAGCAGCTACCCAGCCACCTTTCCATGCTGAGCATCTGCAGGCCATCAGTGATAAAATTGGATATGCAGTTGCATGGCTAATTAGAATTAGAGAACTGACTGCTGGAAGGACCCAACCTGGTCCATACCACAGTCCATTTCTGCTCTGCTCTGCACAAGGGGCGTGTGGAAACGAGAGAGACGAGAAAGAAGAGGTGGGACTAGAAAGATTTTCAGCACAGGAAATGAAAGTGGCGTAGGTCAGCCGAATCAGATGTGAGATTCTTCTATCTCCTATTTGGAAAGGCAAACTTTAAATGTGACTTTCAAGTGGCTTTTTTTTTTTTTTTTTTCTCATCATCTCACAGCAAAAATCCTGGGGCTATGGAGTTACATCTAAATAGAAATTTAAGGTAACAATACAGATGAAGGAAGAGAAGGGGTAGGGAAAAATTGTTAAGGAAAAAAAAAGAACATTTCCTCTTGTTGAGGTCTCAAAGAGTTAAGAGACAAAATTATCCTCTTTAGAAGTTGTCTGCTGGGAAGACAACTTAACCCTGTGGTCAGCAGGCCCTGGTTTTACACTGCACCCATAATAGTTACACAGGCATCATGAGCCAGGGCCAGTGTTGCCACATCTTTAAAGACAGTTGACAGCTAAAAGGAGGATGCTTTAATTGAGCAGGGTTAGCTTGTGAGTGAAGTTTTCCATGTTACTCTGTGTGTGGTTTGAGACTAGCTGGGTGCAAATGCAGCCAGTTTTTTAGAGGGTTTACTAGCTCAAAATGTTTTTTAATGGGCAAGAAAAAGCAGTGTTTTGCTTGGGAAGCTATTTTAGTGTGCCCTTAGTGGTTTTAAAATGATCCTCACAGCAACAAAGGGTATTTTTCCCCCTAAAAAAAAAGAAAAGAAAAAAAAAAACGACCTCCTACCAAAAAATATGAGATTTCTAGTCTGTTGTTTCAACATGCTATACAGAACAGCTTCTAACAAGTGATTGGAAAAAACAGTTAAAAAAATTATCCCAACAAGACTGGATATAGAAGCATTTAGGTCATGATATTATTTCAATTGTAGGATTATACACAGATATATAGATCAAAGGCAGAAACTCTGATTAGGTCTTATGCTCCCAGTCTTCCCTTAATTAGCATTTTCACCTCTGTGACTTTTCTCAAGTGCACTTCTGTTCCATTGAGCTTTTTTAAAAAAGCCTACGTAATCCAAAGACTCCATGATACAATATCTATATTTATAGTTGCTGGACATATATTTATATAAGGAAGGAGCTATTAACTTCAGAGAGGCAGGGACAATGCAGATGACAACAGCATATGTTTGAGATCTTACCAGTAAGCCAGTAATGTTCAGAAATGTCAGTTCTGATGTAATGGTGGTCGTGAGAAGGGCCCAGAGACCGTGTCAGAGCAGTGTCTTTGCCAAGGAAATCAGAAGCTGTTCCAGCATAAAGATACTCATCTGCAAATGAAAAAGAAATAGGGTTCCTACAGCTGTGGCACAAAAAAAAATTTAGGACTATTTACATTTTGTTGGGTGAATAACACCTGTGTTTAATTGGTCTATAAATTAATTTATTGCTTTAAAATATTATTGGGTCATATTTTAATGAGTTTTTTGGTTCTGTGAATTTACTTACATTTAAATGAGAGTGATAGTTGTAATTACATGTCTGAGAAGTATATCATAGTCAAAGCCTAATTTTCAGATCTTTTAGGCACTCAGAAAAGTAAATGTCCCAGGCTTTAATGGGTACTGGGCTCTTAAGGACAGAAAGGTTTACTTAATCTGAACACCCTGTCCCATGCACCTGGGAGCCATGGTGAGGGCATGGCCACCTGTCCATTCCAGCCTCCTCCTGTGTCCCAGCACTGCCATGGCTTTGCTGCTTCTGAGCTAGGGAAACAGGATGGATGCTTCCTCACTGGAATGTGGCAGCTTGGCCCATTCCTGGAGCAAGGATCTCCACCCAACACTTAATTCACAAAGAGGAATTCAGGCACAAATTCAGGGAATTTGTGTTAATGGCAGGAATATGGCTAAAAACACAAAGCATCATCATTTTAACACAGAGCGGTTTTGCTAAAATAAATGACACATCTTGCTTGAATAAGGCAGCCAGAATTTGCCTCACAAGGACACTACATCATGCTGTGAGCTTGCTGCAATTGCAGTCACTATTTGCTCTTCTGTCCCTTTCACGGACGATGAAAATGCTAAGAAATGCACAGTATTTTCTGTTTCCATTCAGATATCAGTACTTTTCAAAAAAGAAAGGAAACAGTATCACTGTGAACCTTTTTTTTTACCACATAGTGCATTTTTAATACTCCTTTTTTTTCTGTAAAATAACAAGCTTTATTGGTTGGAAGAGGGGTTTTTTTTGTTTAATAACTTGCAGAAATAAATCCCTAGAGTTCATAAAAACAAAAAAGTTCATGTTCATAAATTATAATCTTATAAAAAGCTATATGATACATAAAAATCCCCTTCCCAAAGTTCCCTATCCAGGTTTTCTGATATTCCTGGGTTGAAACATTTCACAAGATCCTTTAGAGAGAAGCCTTTGTTGAGAGTGAATGCAGAATAAATACCATTCAACACTGATGTTTGTGCTTTCATTTGTGAAAGATGTAAATGCACTTAAAAAAATAAGATCAAGGGGGGAAAAAATCAACAAACCAACCCACAACCCATGATCCACAAGCACTTTATTTGTCCAAAACAGATCTATCATCTTTCTTTTTACCTCATTATTATTGTTACTTTTGTATTATTTCCATGACAGTTGTGGAAAGCACATCTTTCAGACAGCATGTTGCCTTTGAAAAGAAACAACAGTGCATTCTGAAAGGTATTTGTCATAATGAGGAATGGGCAGGGTAATTGGTGTTTGCTAACTGACAGGCACTCGGTGATCGATAAATCTGAAGGGCCAACAGAAATTCCCCATCCTTGCTTAGGCTCTGCTGACAAGGCATTTTCAACACTTGTCTTGGCATTTGGTATCTCTCATTGCAAGTTCCTGTTACGTCCTGAGCAGTTTTGGTGAGTGGTAATTTGTAATAGAGGATGGATGATGAGCAGGTGATTTTTCAGTCAAAAAAACTAGTTTTTCAAATTTATCCATGGGATTTACTTGAAGTGATATGTCACGTAGTACTCAGATTATGAAGAATGAAAATTACTCAGTTGCATTAACTTACATATACGAGTGAAAATATAGTTAGATATTACTTAGCTCATAAATGTATAACTGAATAAAAAGTGAGTTAAAGTGTCTGAAGGTTATTAGCAGTCTTTATTGCCATTTGGCAGATAAATAAAAGCAGACAGAGAGAAGTGACATGCCAAGGTTACTCTCTTCATTAATGGCAGAAATGGGAAATGATCTCACCTGAGCTCCAGGGCAGCATCTTACGCATGAACTATACTACTCTCATAGTTCACTTGGGAATAAGGTAAGCATCCAAAGACAGACCAACACCACATTTTCTGGTCAGGCCTGTAACTCTTTACAGTGCTCCTTGTACGTTATTGTGAAGCACTTGACACCAGCCACAGTCAAAAAAGGGATACTAGAATACCCAGAACATTAATTTTATCTAGCTCAAAAATTGTTATGTAGAAAAGTTCATGTCTTAGGTAGCTAAAAGACAGCAGCTTCTTCATTTCACAAGATTTAATGGAACAGTCAAAGCATGAGAGTGCTACTGAAATTAGGCAATGCTGTAATAAATCACAGAGTTCCAGTGCTGCATTAAAAAAAAAAAAAAAAAGTTAAAGTTTCTGGAACCCCGTTTTAAAAATAGACTTCACGGTCATTAAAGAGTACTAGGGGTCTCTGAGAAGAATAAGCACAGGCTTTAATCTATTGTTTTTAATAAAGGAAGCCCTGCCCCATCTGTAGGGTCAGAATCACAAATCATCTATCTTATTATCTGAGAATAAAGACTGAACATTAGTCATATTCTTTTTATAACACAGAGTGACCGACACTTCAAAGCATTGTCACCACTGCTCTTTGGCTGTAAATGAAAACGTCATGGTGCTTCACTCTTATCTTGTATTCATATGCTCGACGGACAAGTTAAATGAAAATTGTCCAAAGCTATGAACCAAACCATGACAAAAGTAGCTCTTATAGTGATTTGAAATCCGGAGGTCAAGCTGACATTCCTCAGCCCCAAATGTCAGACCACACAGTGCTGTGATGCACGCAGCAGGCAGAGTGCACTATCTTGTTCCTCGGCTCCCAGCTTCAGAAGCGGCTACTCGAGTAAATAGAAACCTCAGAAACGTATTTATGGAAATAGTGCATGTCAGCAGACTTCAAAGGGCAGAACATATTGATAATTGCAGAAAGAGGCCCACAAGGGCTTCAAACACTCTCTGTCCATGTGGGTTTCTTTGTTGTCCTCTTAAAGGAGCAATGACTTGGTGAGGGTGAAACTGCCTTCCTGCCTGGCTGACAGAGGCTTCACAGCCATTCTAATGCCCCTGTTGGCATTGCAGCCCTTCCAGCTCTCTGGTGTCTGCAGCCTGGAGGCTTCCCCAGCTCTGAGAGCACAAACCAGCACTGGAAACATGAGCAGAAGAGCTGCAGCAGTGATATAGCCCTCACAGGTCCGAGGGCAGCCCCTGGCTCTGGTGGCTCCTTACCTGCCATCACTGAAGCAAACGGCTGCTGGGGATCGAAGGGGCATTTCAGCCTGCCAGACTCCAGGTTCTGGGTATCCAAACGGAATACCATTTCCTGAGAATAAACACAGAGTCATTATTCTGCTGTAGCTACAGAGAAAAACTCACTTAGACAGCCTGTTCTGCTAACGTACAAAGGGAAGGTGTGTTTAGTCACGTAGCTGTCATCTCAGCATTGATGTTTACAGTCTGTTTCTGTTTTCTATCTGGATTTTTTCACTCAGTGTTTTACTGTATCCTGGTCACTCTATAGTGAAACATGAATCTTAAAAAAAATACAATTATTTTCAGAAAAAAGGAGATGCATTGTTCATTTCTACTCCAATTAAAAGCTGGATTGTACTTAAAAGGCACTGGCTTCTATTTGGGAAAGTGCTGATAGACTGTGTTGCAACAGGAGACCCTGAAGGGATTCTGGCTGACTCTGAAATTTCTCCAGGGACTGCTGAATAATGTTCACAACAGACACAGTTCAGACCCTTTTAAAAAGAAAGCAGCATATGCTCTCTCTTATTATTTTTAACAAGGCTAAAGATACAAGAGATATCAGAATAGTTTCTTCCTTGTAGTTTCCAAATACAGTATGATTAATTCCTGGGCCACAGAACAAGGGCATAGAGGAAGATAAAGAAAATAAGTTATTTAAAAATTACTGCCATGTTTTCAGTGGGCAATCAACAACTCGATTCCTGTAGGCATCCATTTGAAGCTTTATTATGGTTTTCAATTGCCAACAAGGATTCTTTTACTTGCCCCTTTCAATGGCTTCCTGAAAAGTACAGTTAACCTGAAATCCATGGTGAGTCCTGCTGAAGGCAAATCGATAGCTCAGAGGAGTTAACTGAACTCTCTGCAGGTATGGAGACTTCATCTTCAGAATTGTGCTACCATTAAGAGAGGGAAGATTGCCTACAGAAGTGCTATTAACATATTTTCCTTTAACATGCTTTCTTACCTACAGTGATATTTAAAATCCCACTAGTACGCAAAAATCCAATCAATGTATTATAGAAACAAAACTTTAGAAGCTAGTTTAAAAAAAAATCAAAACATCTCCATGATTTAAACTATTAAAAATGGGTGAAGTGATTTTATTTTTTTTAATTATTCCATATCTCTGCCTTGCAAGAGGCCAGGAGAGTACAAATGACAAGCAAGTATATCCAAAGATGGCCACACAGGATTAGCCTTCACAGCACATTAATTCAATTCATCCTTAATGCACATCAGATTATAAATGGCCAAACCTTTCTATGTTATTGAGATGCCTCCTAAACTCTCTAGGCTCAGAAGACAAAAGCAAAGGATATTGAATAATTAAGCTCCTTAAGAGAAAAGAAAAATCAATTCCAATCTGGGAACATAAATTCAATTTCCTCGAGCAATCCTAGCTTGTATGAAGCAGAATTTAATCAGTAAAAAAATCACATTACTTTCCCAAACCTGTGGAATATCAGGAAAGCAAATTCTCAGGCTACTGAATTGAGCACAGCAAGGACAAAACTAAACTAAAAATTAGGCTTTTTTTTTTCTGACAATGCTGGTGTCTCATTGTCCTTTGTTCTAGGATGTGCAACCCTGAGCTGCTCAGAGAACCCTTCCCTTATCACATGTGAAGAGGCTGACTGCAAGCCCAGCAGCACTCAGGGGACCAAGGCAGTTATAGATCAACATCAAGTACTTCAGACTAACCCCAGACAAACTAATGGACACTACCAGGCATTCACACAGAATTAACCTCCTGCTTTCACTTTGGGCAAAGCTTTAAAAGGAAAGAGCATCCCTTGGAGAGCTGTGGCTAACAGCACCAACCGGGCCAAGCCTCTTCCCCACCAGCCAAGAGAAGTTTTGGCAGCGATTCGAGCAGTAACAAGACGAGGACTTTAATCCCCTTTAATTGTGTGATCCCGTTGGGGATTTGTACTGCTTCAAAAGCAGTGTCTGCTGTGGTTTTGAGTCACCTGATCCACACTGTTTTCCTCTCTGTTTTCACAGCACTGGTACTGGCCAGGAGAGCACTGTGCAGATCCACCATCAGCTTGCAAAGGTCAGCAGAGCACTGCCTGGCTTCACAACCTCCAGGAGGCTATCTCAGGGCTTGGCTCTTCCAAGCATCCCACATCCTCCTGGAGAGGTTGCTAATTACCAGACACTCATTATCTGTTATTATAACCCAGAGATTTAAATTTAAAAAAAAAAAAAAAAAAAAAAGAGAAAAAAGAAAACTTCTAAGAAAATGGATTTCCTGGCTTCAGTTCCTACAAAGAGACATTTTCACTGCCTGTCAAACTCACATCACTGGGCCTATCCTTGGCACCCTCCTGCCTTGTCACATNTTGTCACATTTATCTGGAGAGGCAGTGGAAGGATGGTGGCTGAAGGGTGTTTGGGCCTCCAAGAAGGAAAGTGAAAATATGCCTGATGCCATTCAAGGCTGATAACTCAGTAGGAGGCTGTAGAAGAGCTGCTCTGTCAGAAGAAGCAGGAGCAGTGCTGAACGCTGTCCAACCTACCACTGCAGCTCAGCAACCAGGAGGAATGTGGGAGAGGCAGGACTGGGGGACAGTGAGGGGATTAGGAAATACAATACCAGGATTCTTCTTCCATTTCCTCTCACAAGGTAATTGGTCATGTCTAACTGAGACAGACCCCTTGTCTAGACTGGCTGCCGGACTGAACAGTCAGACCAAATCCATAATTTCATAAGGTCTGGTGAAAACAACCTTCACAAATGAAGTAGATGAAATTAAGTAGGGCAATGGTAGACTGAATAAGGAATCTTACTAATGACCCAGAGGTAAACCAGAGCCTTACTTACACTCTTGCTGAGAGCTGTTCTGTTCCATTCAGCTGTGTATTTGATCATTCAGCTAAGAAATCAGCATGATACAAGGGATCTAAAATTTCACTTGCTTCAACCAGAATATTTAAAGTGCAAAGCAAGGAAATCTACAGAATTATTTCATTGTAAGCTGAATTATACACCATATACCAGACAATGCCAGGAGCATTAACAGTTTATTAGGCAAAGAACACTACCATGTACACTTCTCATAGCTTCAGTTTTCTGTTGCATGGGCAGCCCCACTGGGTTTGTCATCCAGCCCACAGTCTGTGGGGTACATAATGATGGATCTCAGTCTGGGCAAGCATTAATCCCTGTTCTTCCCTTCCATGAGGACCTTCCCTTGATTCCACGTATCAGTGATAGCACAAGGTGGAATAACTTTAAATGAAATAGGATAGGTCTAGATTAGATATTGGGAAGAAATTATTCCCTGTGAGGGTGGTGAGGCACCAGCACAGGTTACCCAAAGAAGCTGTGGATATTCCATCCCTGGAAGTGTTCAAGGCCAGGCCAGATGGGACTTTGAGCAACCTGGTCTAGTGGAAGGTGTCCCTGCCCAAGGCAGGGGTGTTGGAATTGGGTAATCTTCAAGGGCCCTTTCCACTCAAATCATTCTATGGTTCTTATTCGGTTTCAGGTTATTCCATTTAGTAACTTTAGATGTTATTTCTTATATTCTAGAATTTTACCCAGCCTTGAAGAAAGGGAAAGCTATTTCTATAGCAGCACAGGAAGCCTGCGCCACAGGGAAGCAGCCAGACAGGTCACAGCTCAACACTGTCTGAGAACAGCACCAGTGGGATAAATATAGCCAAGGTGTGATAGATACAGGAGTTAAAAAGAGACTTGTGTACTAAGTGGCTGCTTGACACAACACCAAAATTCTTCTGTTGTGGGGGTTAGGTCTCAAACATTTACCACTTAGAATAGAGATTTCTTTGTCACCAGCAAATGAAGACCAATCAGCTGCTAACTTCAGCTCAGGAATATGCCACTAGTGATGGAGGACACCCAACACCTCCTTAGTGACCAGACTGCAACACATTGCAAAGTCCTGAGATGCTGTCCCTGCACTCAGGCTCAGAGACTCTTTTCAAAGTGTTTATTTCTCTCATGCACAAGGCATAGGAATCCCTCTGTGCACCAAGTGTATATGTACATTAAAAGATAGAACTACAAGTTTCATCTTGAACTCTGAATGTATGTGCATAAGGAAAGCATGTGCAGAAATGACTTACTAGAAACCAAGACATCTGGGTTAGATGTTCTCTTCACTTAGTTAATCACATGGAAGTGTCATTCCGAAGAACTTTGTGTATTAAGCCTGAGGAAAGTGCTTTGTTCAAAAGCGATATGCACATACCAAATGTGAGAACGAGAGTTCCTGTCTGACCCGCAGAATCCACCCTTTACTCTGTTATTTATGCAAGCTGCTGTCAGGCCATTTTTTACACACTCACATAGTATTTTCCAATCTATGATAAATGCTAAACAAGATGAGGGTTATTCCTTGACATTTCAGACTAGTGAGAAAGTTAAATTACCTCTTTGTGAGTTCCAAGTTCAATGTATCCACAGAGAGGGTGAAACGCTCCTGTGCCACAGACATAAACATGGGTCCGGTTGTATGGCTGAAGAACACGGATAAAATTGGCACATTCTGTCTGTTGGGAAATGCAAGATAAGGGTTACTTTTCATGTTTATTCTTCTTTTTCATGTTATACAGTCTACTAAGTTACAGCCATAGCACTGGTGTACTTAAACTCAAAACTACTGTAACAGAGACTGTTTATAAAGTAGTTCAAAGCTGTGACAACTACAATTTGACAGTGGCTATCTACTAGGCAGTTCATCAATCAGACTTGCAAACCTACTTCGACTGTAATGCTTACAGCCTCAAGAAGCTGTGTGCTTACAGCACAGATTGGAGTGTATCTGTTCAGCCTGTGCTGTAGTCAACAACTGGGCAGAGGTTGCAGAGCCACTGGGTTTGCCTGGCTACCAGTCCTCCTGCCTTTGCTTCCCAACTCAGGGTGCTGCACATGCTTTAATACCAAAGATTACATGACTAAAGAAACTGTGGTGGGCTGAAAGCTTCAACAAGGGTATGCTTTGTCTCTGCACCAACACTTTCCATTAGAAGACCTGTAGTCACTTGTTTATATAAATTAGCCAAATTTGTAGCTATTTCTGCTGGAACTTTCCATGACACTGCCTGCCTGGGGCAAATTTTTTAAGGGAAATTTCTTTAGAGATGTTTNCATCATCTTACACCTAAGAGAGAGTCCAAAACAAACATTTCCCTCCCAGGACCCTTTCCTTCTTCTCTTAGTATAGAAATAGAACAGCACAAATCTTCCATATACACCAGTATAAGAATATTCCCAGTCCTCAGCAAAGGTGTTGTTTAGGTTTTGACTGCTGTAAAGATAATGGTAGCAACAAGTAAGAATAAGAAGTTGAAATTCTTCAGGCAGAGAGCTGAGAGTGTTTTGAGTTGCAATCTACCTTGGTAACCAACAAGCTGGATAGAAATTAGGAGATTTTTTGGAGAGAAAAGGAAGAAATTTATTTTACAGCCAGGAAATGTTTACATTTATAGTGGATTCTAGACACATGATGTAATCTATGGTACACAAAACATATAAAAGTTGTATTGTATACATGTATGTGCCTTAAATATACTTTCTAAATAAAATTTGTGGTCCCAGGGAAAAGCCATTGAGTCTGAGATTTTCATTTAACCCTAACTGAAGCTGTCTGCAAGTTAAGCTGATTTGTATACTGCTCTACTACTCTGTTTCCTTAATGAATTATAATGAAGTTACATTCAGGACACTCCCAAGAAAAAAGAAGCATTTTAATGCGAAAAAACAGGATTTCATAGAAGTTTTGACTGGTATACAGTCTAAGGAAAGTCCATTCATCTCTCAGCTGCATTTATTACATAAAAGAACAATCTAGCATGATTGCTGCGTGCAATATTGAATTTTTTTTAAGTATTAATATTTAAAAAACAATAGAAAGGTAATTTTTTTTTAATTAAGAAAAAACGC